>MU224161.1:105710-123876 GCA_018584345.1 Thuja plicata
CTTCAAACCAGACAGCAGCAGGGCGGCTCTGATACCATGTAGGATTTTGCAAACATGCAAATCCACAGACCCCGAATACACCTGCATGCAAGAACCTGATACAAAGAAGAAGCAAAAAACGAAAAAGGCTGAAGAACTCAGAAGTTGCTCAAAAAATGAGAGCGAAATTATAATCTGAATTAATGAAAAGCAAATACAAAGTTCAGCCTATAAAGGTGAACAAACCCTAAAACCTAAAAGATAGGATGGCAATATAATTAATATAAAGTATTAATTATATGCACCTAAGAGAAAGCATAAGCCGAAAAAGAGTAAACTGATTACTCTAACAAGGTATACTTTTCTTGATTTAAGAAAATGTGATCTTCCTTTTGCCAAATTTATAGACCTAGAAAGTAGTGTAGTAGGGCCATATCCTTCATATCAAACTCAGCTACTAGGCCTTATTAAACTCAACTACTAGGTCTTGTTTGCATTTTGCAATCAGGTGATCTTCTCCTGTTATAAGCAAGTCATCAACATAAAGAAATAGGATTATCATATCACCATTTACTACCTTGAAGTAGATGTTAGGTCTGCTATGTTCTTGGAGTACCCTAGTTTGGTGAGATAGCTATCTATCCTTTCATACCATGCTTTGGGGGCTTGTTTAAGGCCATAAAGAGCTTTCTTTAACTTATATACATAGTGATCTTTATCATGTGTGATAAATCCTTCCGGTTTCTCTATGTATACTTCTTCCTCAATTTTCCCATTCAGAAAAGCAGTCTTGACATCCATTTGGTGTACTTTCCATCCTTTAGATGCTGCAATTGCAAGAATGGTTCTTACAGAGGTGTATCGAGCTATGGGAGCAAAAGTTTCTTCATAGTCAATCCCAGCCTTTTGTGAGAATCCTCTGGCAACAAACCGGGCTTTGTGTTTTTCAATGCTGCCATCTGGTGCATATTTGATTTTGAATAACAATTTTGAAGAGACAACTGATTTGTCTTTGGGTCTGGGCACAATGTCCCAAACATCATTTTTTAGAATGGACTGATACTCTTCAATCATGGCTTCTCTCCATGCTTGTTTTGTCAAAGCTTTTTCAACACTGTCAGGTTCAGATTCTGTAAGCTCAGTTAGAAGGGAAATATAACATTTCTATGTTCTTGTTCTCTTGTCACTACTACATTTGGGGCCCCAAGGGGGAGAGAAATGAGGGAGGGAACCAGAGCCTATCCGATCTTGGATAATAAAGGATGCCAAGAGACATTGATGCTCCAACCATCATATCGGTTAAGGTTGGAGGGATGGTTATAAATTTTGATAGCTTCCTTGAGCTTTCTCTTGAAGAAGTCGTCTTCTCTGAAAATCACTTGGGTGATCTCCAAGCAAAATGGTGCTTAGTAGAGAAGGGAGTGCTCGACCAGAGCTGATTTGGGAGTCTGCTCATGTTTAATGTCTGCACTTTGTTCTCTAATTATAGTGCTAAATGAGCGACCAATCTCTCCTATGTAAGGAGTGCCACAGGAGTAGATGATCTTATAGACCCCATAGTCTAGCAAGATGTCCCAATGGTCTTTGAGAGGAGGGATGCAATTTTTCAACATCAAAAAAGGTTTGAAAGAACATCGAAGGCCTCTTTTAAGACGAATCTTGGCAATCTTATGTGAAATGCCTTCAATGTAAGGAATGGAAGCACTAGGCAAGACATGAGATTGAGAGGGTTTGGAATGGGAGAAAAGACAAGGTCTAGCTTGGTTGAAGGCCCTATAAGGACAATGAGTTTTCATTGAGGGAGCCCAAGTTCACGTATGGAAAGGGCAGATTTTCATGTGAGAATAGAAAACCATGCAAAGGAAATAGCAGATTGAATGAGAAGCAAGGGTTTCAAGATAGGAGCAGTGAGTTTGTCTAAGAAGTAAAAGTCCAAGGAGGTAGCATTTCAAGCTCATCTATTCACCTTAATGCTTATGCTTTAGGCCCTCTGTGATATGCATTTAGGCAGTTATTTTCACTATTCTACTAGGGTTTTCATGCACTCTTAAATTAGATTCTCTGATTGTTTTACAAGTCCCCTTTTTAATGATCCGCTCTTCAAGGATCTGTTCTATATTCAAGTAATTCATTCAACATTTTATGATAGATCTTGTGACTAATTGAATAGATCATATATTCACCATTCTTAGAGTTGCATTCACTTTCATGTGGAGTGCATTCACTGTTCTTTAAAGCATATTTTCCATCTTTTGAGATTTTTTTACCGTCACTGGTGAAGGTTTCAAGATAGTGTTGTTAGATTAGAACATGGAATAATGTCATATTCATAGTGACACTAAAAGGGAAGTGATACATGTTAAGGAAATTTGGATCAGAAGATTGAATTATATTACTTTAGAAATCGATATGTTGTTGTAGAATGCAATTGCCTTTCGTGATTGATTGATTCTACAATACGGAAGAGTATATATATTAATATCAAGGGTTATGTACATGTAAAGTCTGTTAGGAATAAGGTGTCTCAACCTTGTATATTTGCTTACATTTGATATTATTTGTTTTGCAATTAATTGTTTGCAAATAATTTTCTTAATTTTGATATCAGTTTCGTCATTTAGTTGAGTGAACATGTTGTGTTTTCACTCAACTTGGAAGATGACAAGGATGATCAAAATTGGTCTAGGTGGATCTAGGCATCCCTTTCTGTGGTAGAGGTTATTTTCCAAATGTCGACACTTTGGACAATGTGTAAGGTAATCATGACTGAAACGGTTATGACAGATTCCTATGACGGTCATTAATATTTGTAAGAGCTAATTGTGAAAGATTCTATGACGGGTGAAGACACGCAAGACATGTGGCAACTGATCATGTTGAGTACTGTACACTCTTGGGGTTCCTATTTTTCTGGAGAATGGTAAAACCCTAATATGGTTGTCTTTGGAAATTGCCCTAAAAAGGGAAGTGCATGATATAAGCATTTTAGGGTTGCAAATTGCCGAGTGAGAAGTTAGTGTATTGTTGGTATGCTGTTATGCTGCCAGATTTGTCTTCAAGTGTCGATTATCTCCTGAAAGAACTTGCATTGCAAGTGTATTGTAAACAACAATAGTTTTGATTAATACATTGTGCAGTTTTTGGAGTGCTGGGGTTTTTTACCGGAAGATTTTCCCCAGGGTAAATCATTGTGTCATTCTCATTTTTCTATGTATACATGTTATTGCAACAACATCTAAGTTAATTGTATTAACATTCTGTAATTGATATATGTTAAATCTGAATTTGCACGATCCTCTCCTCAGGAGTTTAGCGTAGGGAACTGCTTTCCACACACTTAGTTTCCTTCCAAAGTCATGATCAAACATGGTTGTTTCCATGTAGGGTCATGACCCTACGTTTAACATTAGTTATCTTAACAACTGAATCAACCAAGATAATGTGCAATGTAACATATCTTCTTTTGCACGATAATCATGTCTGATAACAAAGGGAATTACTACGATATGAATCGTATATTAGACCACAAAAAGGGAGGCATGATATCATCGTGCACTGTAATGGTATTACAGTTACACGATGACCATCGTGGCTGTAATAACATTACAATCCACAATGGTATCGTGACTGTGATCAATATATATTGCACGATGTGCAATTCATTCATTCTGAATATTATGCAACTCTTAATGCATTCAATAATAAGTAATACTTCAATGCATTCGATCTATTTTATGATATGCCGATAATAACAATAATAAATAAATAAATAAATAAATAAATAAATATATATATATATATATATATATATATATATATATATATATATATATATATGTGCTCATGATCATCAACATACTTAAACACGAACGAAGCTATATTTCAACACTCCCTCTTAGTAAGAGAGGGTTTAAGATGTATTGTAGAAAGTCATAGTATGCCATGATTACCGAAACAATTCAGGACAACATTATAGAAGTCTTAGTCATGATTTATACTTAGACATTTCAATATCATGATATCCGGCACAATCCAGGACAACATGTTAGGGTGTCAAACATGATATATGAGTTATTACACAATCCAATAATAATATCCCAACATAAGGATCAAGATATCCGACACAGTCCAGGACAACCCTATTAGGGTGTCAATCTTGAAGCTTGGTTAACTATTGTCAAGATCGTCAGCTTGAAATAGTAACCTCAATTATTTATACAAAAGATCGTCATCTTCTTTAACCATAATTTGAAATATTTTAATAACTTTATTTATTTATTCATGAGTGCAAAGCACAAAGGTAGGAATTAAATCCCAACAATTTTAAGGTTTAGTCATACCAATTTTTCTCCTGAAATAATCTATCTTCCATTTTGCAAGAGGTTTGGTAAAGATGCCAGCATTCTGTTCCTCAGTGCTGATATAAACCAGTTTAATGATGTTCATGTCAACCATGTCTCTTATGTAGTGGTAAGGAATCTCTGTGTTTTGTTCAATTATGGAAGACTGTATTTACTGAGAGTTTGATGTAGCTTTGATTATCACAATGAATAATGGTAGCTTTCAAGGGTCTTCCAAAGAGATCAAACAATAGCTTCCTTAAGCATACTGCTTCTTGAGCTCCCATAGAGGCAGCCATATATTTTGCTTTTGTAGAACTCTGAGCAATAGCAAACTATTTTCTGTTGAACCAAGATATCATTGCTGATCCTAAACTGAAACAACATCCTGTGGTACTCGTGCAATCTGTGGATCTGCCTTCCCAATCTAAATCTAAATAACCCTGAAGTTGGATCTGAACTTTTTCATATTTCAAACCAAGTCCAATAGTCCCTCGTAAATATCTCAGAATGTGCTTAGCAACCATCAAGTGTATTTGCTTAGGTTCACACATGAAGTGACTTAGTACATTGTATCATAACAGATGTAAGTACGTGTGTTTACCAAATACATGAGAGATGTAATGATTTGTCTATATAGTGTGGGATTAGTAGGTTCAAAATCTTCTGCCTCATTTTTCAGCTTGTGTAGATTTGTTTCCATTGGAGTAGCCAATGGTTTACAATCTATCATTTTGAATCTGGTTAATAGGTCACAGGTATTCTTTTCCAGATTTAAGAAAATGTGATCTTCCTTTTGCCAAATTTCTAGACCCAGAAAGTAGTGTAGTAGGCCCATATCCTTCATATCAAACTCAGCTACTAGGCCTTATCAAACTCGGCTACTAGGTCTTGTTTGCATTTTGCAATCGGGTGATCTTCTCCTGTTATAAGCAAGTCATCAACATAAAGAACTAGGATTATCATATCACCATTTTCTACCTTGAAGTAGATGTTAGGTCTGCTATGTTCTTGGAGTACCCTAGTTTGGTGAGATATCTATCTATCCTTTCATACCATGCTATGGGGGCTTGTTTAAGGCCATAAAGAGATTTCTTTAACTTACATACATAGTGATCTTTATCATGTGTGATAAATCCTTCAGGTTGCTCTATGTATACTTCTTCCTCAATTTTCCCATTCAGAAAAGCTGTCTTGACATCCATTTGGTGTACTTTCCATCCTTTAGATGCTGCAATTGTAAGAATGGTTCTTACAGAGGTGTATCGAGCTACGGGAGCAAAAGTTTCTTCATAGTCAATCCCAGCCTTTTGTGAGAATACTCTGGCAACAAACTGGGCTTTGTGTTTTTCAATGCTGCCATTTGGTGCATATTTGATTTTGAATAACCATTTTGAAGAGACAACTGATTTGTCTTTGGGTTTGGGCACAATGTCCCAAACATCATTTTTTATAATGGGCTGATCTACTCTTCAATTAGGGCTTCTCTCCAAGCTTGTTTTGTCAAAGCTTTTTCAACACTGTCAGCTTCAGATTTTGTAAGCTCATTTAGAAGGGAAGTATAACATTTTTGTATTCTTGTTCTCTTGTCACTACTACATTTGGGGCCCCAAGGGGGAGAGGAATGAGGGAGGGAACGAGAGCCTATCTGAGCTTGGATAATAATAATGCCAAGAGGTACTGATGCTCCAACCATCATCTCAGTTAAGGTTGGAGGGATGGTTATAAATTTCAATAGCTTCCTTGAGCTTTCTCTTGAAGAAGTTGTCTTCTCTGAAAAGTAATTGGGTGCTCTCCAAGAAAATATGGTGCTTAGTAGAGAAGGGAGTGCTCGGCTAGAGCCTATTTGGGAGTCTGCTCATGTTTAATGTCTGCACTTTGTTCTCTAATTATAGTGCTAAATGAGCGACCAATCTCTCCTATGTAAGGAGTGCAACATGAGTAGACGATCTTATAGACCCCATAGTCTAGCAAGATGTCCCAATGGTCTTTGAGAGGAGGGATGCAGTTTTTCAACATCAAAAAAGGTTTGAAAGAACATCGAAGGCCTCTTTTAAGAAGAATCTTGGCAATCTTATGTGAAATTCCTTCAATGTAAGGAATGGAAGCACTAGGTAGGACATGAGATTGAGAGGGTTTGGAATGGGAGACAAGACATGGTATAGCTTGGTTGAAGGCCCTAGAAGGCCAATGATTTTTCATTGAGGGAGCCCAAGTTCACGTATGGAAAGAGAAGATTTTCATGTGAGAATAGAAAACCATGCAGAGGAAATATCAGATTGAATGAGAAGCAAGGGTTTCAAGATAGGAGTAGTGAGTTTGTCTAAGAAGTAAAAGTCCATGGAGGTAGCATTTCAAGTGCATCTATTCACCATAATGCTTATGCTTTTTCCCCTCTGTGATATGCATTTAGGCAGTTATTTTCACTATTCTACTAGGGTTTTCATGCACTCTTAAATCAGATTCTCTGATTATTTTACAAGTCCCCTTTTCAGTGATCTACTCTTCAAGGATATGTTCTATATTCAATTAATTAATTCATTGTTTTGTGATAGATCTTGTGACTGATTTAATAGATCATATATTCACCATTCTTAGAGGTGCATTCACTTTCATGTGTAGTGCATTCACTTTCATGTGTAGTGTATTCACTGTTCTTTAAAGCATATTTGCTGTCCTTTGAGATTTTTTTTACCGTTACTGGTGAAGGTTTCAAGATAGTGCTGTTGGATTAGAACATGGAATAATGTCATATTCATAGTGACACTAAAAGGGAAGTGATACATGTTAAGGAAATTTGGATCAGAAGATTGAATTATATTACTTTTGTGATTGATTGATTCTGCAATACCGATGAGTATATATATTAATATCAAGGGTTATGAACATGTAAATTCATAACCAAACATGGTGGTTGCCATGTAGGGTCATGACTCTATGTTTAACATTAGTTATCTTAACAGCTGAATCATCATGTTTGATAACAAAGGGAATTACTATGATATGAATCGTATCTTAGACCAAAACAAGGGAGGCATGATATCATCGGGCATTATAATGGTATTACAGTTACACGATGAACATCATGGCTGTAATAACATTATAGTCCACGATGGTATCATGACTGTGATCAATATATATCGCACGATGTACAATTCATTCATTATGAATATTATGCAACTCTTATTGCATTCAATAATAAGTAATTCTTCAATGCATTCGATCTGTTTTATGATACGCCGATAATAACAATAATATATATATATATATATATATATATATATATATATGCTCATGATCATCGGCATACTTAAACACGAATGAAGTGAAGGCATTATATTTTGCCATTAGTATACTTAAGGAAAAATATGATCTGCACCATCAGTTTACTCCACACCGACATACAGGGCATTGCACTACCCGATGCTAAGGTTACCCGATAAACACTGTTAAGTGTTATCCGATGACAAAAAGATTCAAGGAAACCCGACGAGTAACTACAGCACAACCCGACGGAACAACACATAGAGGAACTCGACAGACAAAGGGAACCCGACGAACAGTTCAAACAAAGGAAAACCGATAGACTTCAAGTTCAAACCGACGACCAAGAACCTACAGTTAGTTACATCCCGCAAAAAGTGGATCTGACTTTCCATGCCAGATAAATCACCGAAGTTGTATTTATAGCTTCTTGATTTACTTTTAAATCCATTATGTGTGGAGGAAGCAATGTATTTACTATTGTTTTAATTAGTTTTTCTGATTTAAAACATGCAAACTAAAGATCAAGGTGAAGTTGTAAACCTTGGATCTAAGAGTTAACATTGTAATGCGTGAATTCTAAGATAGGTCAAATACTTGTATAAATAGGTGCTCAATCCATTGAGAATAATTATTGTTCATTGAAGATAGTAGCCATGGAGAGCAACTAGAGACCAGACAAAGAATTCATGCAGAAGGACGAAAAAAGAATCAACTCAGTTTCAAGAACAGAACAGAGGCCACCGACAAGTAGAGAAAAGGTATTCATCAATCACTTAAGGTGATATTATACTTTTGAGAGCTTTAATGGATCTGTAATCAACAATTATAGATTGTATGTAGTCAGGTCAACATTTGTACTCATTCTAACAAGTGTAGTACACTAATGAAATCCTTTCAAGAAAGGTGGGCTTAACTGTCCTATTGTAAGATCTCATAACTGAGTGCACACTTAAATCAGTTTTGCTAAAGTTCTTAACAAAGTAGATCTTAACAGGTCTCCACATTAATAATCCTAACAGGGTAGATCATCAGAAGTGATCAAATTTTAAGCCTTAACCGACTCCCTTCCATTCTGCAGATAGTGAAGTTTTGTGGGTGCCATCCTCATCGTAGTTTTTACTTCCTAACATAAATTTTCTGCAATATCATATCTTGTGTTACGTTTTTATCATTTTCATGAATGTTTCTATGAATGTTGCAAACTATTAAAGATTATGAATGAACAATATATACATAAGAAAGAACAACAGTAATGGTCAGTAATACTATAATGAATGATTACTAATGATGAAGTGTGAAAGGTGTCAAAAGTTTTAGAGGTACTGATTCACCCCTCCCCTCTCAGTACTACTTCCCATTAATTCCAATAATTGGTATCAGAGCTAAGTCTCTTCTTGGAAAGCTTAAAGGCTTAAGAGAAAAGATCATACAATGGAGAGGTACAAACTTGATAAGAACATTGAGAACAAAAAGCTTGAGATACAGATGTTCTATGAACAATATAAAGAAGCTAGAATCAAGATGAGAGAGCTGCTAGATAAGAGAAAAGGTATGGCTACCCGGAACAATGAAAAAGATTATCAAGAAGAAGAGATTCCAAATTTCTTTAAATCTTCAAGATCAAATTTAAGTAATATATCAGATACATCAGAAGAGAACATCACAAATCTAAAGGAGATCAATCAAAATCTGATAGAGCAAATAAAGATACTGAAAATCGGTCAAGAGAGCCAGATGGTAAGATGATTGATGTGATGAGTTCTGCTAGACAAGTTGAAACAGAAAGAACACTTGCTATTGATGACAGAAGGAAGATTACAGAGAAGCTACAAGAAAAGGAATTCAAAATTCAAAGACATGCTGAGAATCACCATGATCTCACAAATCATATTATTCTTATGAGTCAAGAAGCAAACAGAATAAATGTGGAACTCATTGAGATAATATAGATTATTGGTGAACAAAGAGAAGAAAATGAAAATCTAAAACATGAGGTTAGAATTCAGCAATAGCATAATGAGATTATCGGAAAGGATGAAGAAAGAAATAAAAGAATGGATGACTTTCTTGAAGGACAATGAAGAGTCAACAACAACAACGGTATAGGCTTTACCGAAAATGGAGAACCATCAAATCACGAAAGCTCAAAGAATTTCTATGAAAATCCAAGACCAAGGAAGCTAACATGCAAGCAATGTGGAAAGCAAGGGCACACATGGAATGTATGTCGAGGTAAAATGAAAGTTATTCGTAAATCTACACCTCCATTCATAGGATTCTGTTATAAATGTAACAAGAAAGGACATAAGGCTTATGAATGCAAGAACAAGATAAAACAACCAAAGAAGGAAACCTTAATGGACAAATACTGTCCTACATGCAAGATGAATGGGCACACATCTGAAGAATGTTGGAAAAAGAAAAAGTAAGCATGGAAGCCTAAAGGTCAAAAGATTCCTTATCAACCATAAAGAATAGGTAATCAATATACATGGGATTACAATACATGGACAAACTATACAACATGTGGTAGATATGGTCACATTGCTGCAAACTGCATGAGAGCATGGACCAAAAGGTCTAGAGGCTGGTCAAACCCCAGAATGACATGCTTGCACTGTCATAAAGTTGGTCACCTCAAGAAAGATTTCAAGGATCGATTGACAGAAACAAGCACATATCCCAATGGAAACACCATTGAAGATATCCGGAGGGCAAGAGACAAAATGTGGATAAAAGCTTCAAGCAATGATGAAGCTGGGACAAGCAATGCAAATGATGATACCCCATCCAATGGATCCGGCGACATCACCACCATCACTTAAGATGAACAAGTATGGAATTGCACTTTTCCAAGTCATATTTTGCATCAGTTCCATTATAAAATTGAAAGAAATTCAAAATTTGCATGAATAAAGATGCATATTATGTTACTTGTTCCATTCCTGAGAAAGTAACCCCGTCGGTATAATCATACCAAAAATCATCGATGAACATAGTAAATAAGATGTTCTACACTTACCAGAAATTGTCGGTCATCATACAAAGTGGCTAGGTTGCCAATGTGACCCGACACCCGTCGGTAAGAAAAGAAAAATACAAGTTGTCATGACTCAATACCGATATCCGTCGGTAAGAGAAAATGGTCATCAACTGGCCAAGCATCACATCAACACCAATGAAAATTTAAAAATTCTTCTTGACGAAACTTGTCTTCATGTCCTGACGATTCATTGAGCATTTATTGCAAAGACTTAGGTCAAGAAGTCTATAAATAGTTGATGGGAAAACTTCATTTTTCACCCGCGATTTGAAGAGAAAATAGAGCAAAAACAAAGCGATTAAAGAGCAGAAAGTAGAAGCATCCATAGATCGATTCAACACACAACAAAAAGATCTTTCATCACTATTGCTAATTGAAGTAAGTACCAAAGGCACCGAAAGATCTCTGTCATTGTTTTATCAAGAAAGCCCTAATTTCCAGAATACCCTAAAAACTTGAAATACAATGGAAACCACCTCAAGAACCGCTAAGATAAAGAATGATAAGAGGAATGTGGTGAAGCTGATCAAGAACAGTACATGTGTGGATCCAAAGTATAAAATTTGCCCATAAATTGCATCGAAGCCCGATGAAACCGACGCGTTTTCAAAAATCCCACCTAGGGTTTTGCTCATAGAAGATGTTAGGTCTTATATTCACTGCAAGATCGCAGAGATAGGTGATCTTGAAATGGATGAAGTTTTTAAGAAGCTTTATGGTGCCGAAGGAAAACTAAAGGAAGAGCATAAACACTTGGAGGTCAAAGGGTTAACTAATGCCCTACATTTCCTGAGGGAATTCAAAAAAGAATGGATAAGGTTAGTCTTGAGCAGAATGCATGACAACAAGCTATGGCTAGACCAACCCAAGAAAATAACCAAGGATGTTCTTCACCCTGTCACTGGTTATCCAATAATCGACAAACGTAGGGAACATAAGCATCCATCCATGAAAGAATTTGAAAAACTCACCAATGCAGAAGGAGACAACAAAGGTCTCAAATTGAACACAATCACTGACGAAGAACTAAAATTTGGTGCATGTGTCATTGGGTATAAAATCTTTCAAGCTAGCAGACTGAACAAAATTTTTGCAACAACAGTAAGCACATCTTACAAGATAGTGACAAAAGGAATTCAGATGGATCTGTGTGAGATCCTATTAAAACAACTTGATGAGAACATGATCAAAATCAGGTCTGCAAAGACCAACACATGTAAGTTCGGCTCACTTATCATGTGTATATTTTTATATTTTCAAGAATAATTTCCTTCAGTAGGAAAAGTAGTATGGGACACTACCAAACCGGTAACACATCAGATGAGTGAACTGATTAAGTCACTAGGAGACAATTTTGAGTCTGTTATGTCTGCTTACTTCCTTGAGTTCAAGGAAAAGATGATGGAGAGGACTAGGATTCCCGAACAACTTGTAGAAAAACATAAAGATGAAATATGTTTTATGGCAGACACAAATTTCACCCATATCAAACCAGTTGTACCAAGTACAGCTTAGTTAGCACCAATGGACTATGAGATCAATATTGATCAAGCCACAAGTATAATTGAGGCATTAATTAATGAGCCCATTGATAAAAAACAACCAAGGTTTGGAATTTATGAAGAGGTGAAATCAAAGATAAAACAAGGCCTAGAAATCAAAAAGACTGTAAACAAAAAGGACAAAATGGTTAAGAATCTCAAGAAGATTCTATCGGTAATAGATGAGGAACAAGATCAACCAGAGTCAACCGCTGAACAGGGCACCATCGGTGAGGAACAAGATCAACCAGAGTCAACCGCTGAACAGGGCACCATCGGTGAGGAACAAGAAGAAAAGAAATTAGATTCTGAAAAGACTAAATCTGATACACCTCCAGCTCCTGCAAAGAAGCAAAGGACAAGGAGTCAAACTGTTGCAACCGATACAACACCCCTTAAGAAAGGTCAAGTAAGGACCTACATAAGGAAGCAGCCATCTAAGAGAACAAGGAAACAAACTGTCAAAATAACACCTCCAAAGAAGAGGAAAAGGTTGGTTAGGACAAAGGCTGACATAGACGACACTAAAGATGATGAGCCTGATGTAGAAAAGAAGAACTTTAGATATCGAACAGTTAATGAAGCTGCCAAATCCATTGCTACACATGGTACAATGACTGATAAGAAAATCAGACAATGGGATACACTAAACCCAGAGGATCAAAATAAGATACAAGAGGCAGTCATAAAGTCAATGATCAAGAACAAATATGCACTTGCATAATTTTTTAATCAAATACCTAACGAGCTAGGTAAAAGGATATACCAACAATGGTCATATGACCTGCAAACAGAGAGAGAAGCATGGGAAAGGGTACTTGTGAGACTGATGCCTCCCGAATCTAAAGTTGAAGAGATCAAAGAAATACGTGAAAAGCACTCAGGAAAATTTATCGCCAAGGTAAGAGATTACAAAGTGCTAGAAAACAAGTTCATTGATCTAGATACTATGACTGAACATAAATGGAGACAACTCCTGGATCTACCGGCAGAGTCAACAAGTGGTGAAAATCAATTACTTCTCACCAACACACCTCATAGAGAGGAGGAGACAGAAAATGCAAGTCCTCAGCACATTGCTCTGGACAATATTGAAAGTGATAATGAGCCTATTAACGTAGACATAGTCATGGATGATATTATCCAAGATATCACTAACTATGACTCTGACAAAGATTCACAGAAGAAAGATGATGTCATATTTATCACACTTAAGGATCAAGAACAACAAAATAGATTGAAGACATCAGATCGTACAATAATTGATGTTGCTGATGAGACAGTACATGATACTTCAATCATGGAATCAAAAGTACCAGACCCTACAGAAGAAACACAAAAAGATGAGGATGTCACTAATGACAAGGATCAAACTGACGAGCAAGACACCACTATTGACAAAGCCCAAGCTACAACTCAAAGTAACATGCCTGTCTTAATGAAGGCAATAAACATACTGGAGGGAAATGATGGATCTATTGAAAAGGAAACAAGCACACCCGAGGACAAGGGTGATGGAGAAGCTAAAGAAACCACTGATACAACTGTAGAGAAAGCTGCAACTGATGATCAGAAAGATACTTCTATTGATCATAATAAGAAGGAAACTCAAAAGGAAAAAGGGGACAAACAAATAGAGAAAGGTGAAGAAGAAAAAAAGGATGAGCTGGAGAAGAAATCAGAAACACATTCAATAGAAACACCCAAAGTTAATGAAGAGATGTCTTCACATAACCGACAGGTGCCACCTGAGCAGAAGACACAAGAATCATCTTCTACAAAGCCTTCACCAAGTAATTCAGAGAGAAAAAATGAACTAGCTATGGTAGTTCATACATCTGCATCCCCTCAAATCTCAAAGAAGAAGAAAGGAAAGAATAAGAATCCAGTAACTCTGGATGAAATCATTGAGATTCTAGTCTGTGATCCAAGAACATTGGATCCAACTGCGTTGACAAAGTATGCCAAGCTCTATGAGAGAAAATATATTCAAGACAAACTGAAGAGAGCAACAAAAGAGGCCAAGGTACTAGAAGTAGCAAGGGGAATACTTCAACAAATTGTAACTGACATAGATATTGATCAAAAATATCCAATGCTTGATCAATTGGTAATACTCACAGATGCAATAACATCTCAGAATATTGATGCTGAGAAGGTTATGGAAGAGAGACTTGAACAAAAGTATGATTTCAAGCTAGCTGAGAAAATAAGCCAGGAAGTGGAATTGAAAAAGGTTAAGCTATCTAAATTGGTAAGTACAATTGATCCAATTATATCAAAAGCTATTACCTTAATACAAAAATTGTGCACTTTAGATCAAATCACTCAGGAGTATACCGACAAGATAGCAAAAATTGATGCTGATCTTAAGTCTAGTGCACAAAGTCTCACCAATACTGAAGAAGCACTTAAATTGCACAATGAACAAATAATACAGGCTAGGAAATAGAGACAGGACATACAGTTTGCAGAGATGAAGTACAAAGATGAGGTAAATGAGCTCAAAGTTAAGCTCTTACCAACACTTACACTCCTACAACAACATGTGACACAGGCAAATACACTAATTGCCACCCTAGAAATGTCTATCCTAGACAACATTTTTGATATGCACGCAAGGCTAGAGATACAACACATGGCACTAGAATACCTGAAAGAACAATGGGAGAAAATGCTTGAAGATATCAAAACAACCCATTCTAACATATTTGACATATTGTAAGTTGCACATTTTTGTCACAATTTTGGCATATTATAAGTTTTACATTTTTGTCATCAATATCAAAGAAAGGGGGAATTTGATATGTTCACTCACCTCAGTTAAAAGGAGGAAATCATATGTATAGTAAAAGAAAGGGGAAACAATGTACATATAGAGAATGAATAGTATACATGTACATATACATACACTATACCAATGCATACAGTTAGGGGGAGTCATATGATGATAAGGATATAAACATGGTGTATACATACTAAAACACTTTAGTATTATGCACATATCAGTTTTTGATACTAATGTCAAAGGGGGAGATTGAAGACATTATATTTTTCCATTAGTATACTTAAGGAAAAACATGATATGCACCGTCGGTTTACTCCACACCGACAGACAGGGCACTGCACTACCCGACGCTAAGGTTACCTGATAAACACTGTTAAGTGTTATCCGATGACAAAAGGGTTCAAGGAAACCCGACGAGTAACTATAGTGCAACCCGACGGAACAACAGAGAGGAACCCGACAGATAAGGGAACCTGACGAATAGTTCAAACAAAGGAACGTCGATAGACTTCAAGTTCAAACTGATGACCAAGAACCGAAAATCAGTTACATCCCGCTAAAAGTGGATATGACTTTCCACGTCAGATAAATCACTGAAGTTGTATTTATAGCTTCTTGATTTACTTTTAAATCCATTATGTGTGGAGGAAGTAATGTATTTACTATTATTTTAATTAGTTTTACTGATTTAAAACATACAGACTAAAGATCAAGGTCAATTTGTAAACCTTGGATCTAAGAGTTAACATTGTAATGCGTGAATTCCAAGATAGGTCAAATAATTGTATAAATAGGTGCTCAATCCATTGAGAATAGTTGTTTCTCAATGCAGATAGTATCCACGGAGAGAAACTAGAGACCAAACAGATAATTCATGCAAAAGGACAAAAAAAGAATCAAGTCAGTTTCAAGAACATAACAGAGGCTACCGACAAGCAGAGAAAAGGTATTCATTAATCACTTAAGGTGATATTATACTTTTGAGAGCTTTAATGGATATGTAATAAGAAATTAGAGATTGTATGCATTTAGGTCAACTTTTGTACTCATTATAACAAGTGTAGTACACTAATGAAATCCTTTCAAGAAAGGTGGGCTTAACCGTCCTATTGTAAAATCTCATAACTGAGTGCACACTTAAATCAGTGTTGCTAAAGATTTTAACAAAGTAGATCTTAACAGGTCTCCACCTTAATACTCCTAACAGGGTAGATCATCAGAAGTGATCAAATTGTAAGCCTTAACTGTCTCCCTTCCATTCTACATATAGTGAAGTTTTGTGGGTGCCATCCCCACCACAGTTTTTACTTCCTAACAGGAGTTTTATGCAATATTATATCTTGTGTTATGTGTTTATCATTTTCATGAATGTTTCTATGAATGTTTCAAACTATTAAAGATTAGGAATGAACAATACAAACATAAGAACAACAGTAATGGTCAGTAATACTATAATGAATGATTACTAATGATGAAGTGTGAAAGGTGTCAAACATTTTAGAGGTACTGATTCACCCCTCCCCTCTTAGTACTACTTCCCATTAATTCCAACATGAAGCTATATTTCAACACTCCCTCTTAGTAAGAGAGGGTTTAAGATGTATTGTAGAAAGTCATAGTATGCTATGATTACCGACATAATTCAGGACAACATTATAGAAGTCTTAGTCATGATTTATACTTAGACATTTCAATATCATGATATCTGACACAATCCAGGACAACTTGTTAGGGTGTCAATCATGATATATGAGTTATTACACAATCCAGTAATAACATCCCAACATAAGCATCAAGATATCCGACACAGTCCAGAACAACCCTATTAGGGTGTCAGTCTTGAAGCTTGGTTAACTATTGTCAAGATCGTCACCTTGAAATAGCCACCTCAATTATTTACACAAAAGATCGTCATCTTGTTTAACCATAATTTGAAATATTTCAATATTACTTTATTTATTTATTCATGAATACAAAGTACAAAGGTAGGAATTGAATCCCAACAATTTTAAGGTTTAGTCATACCAATTTTTCTCCTGAAATAATCTATCTTCAATTTTGCAAGAGTTTTGGTAAAGATGTCAGCATTCTGTTCCTCAGTGCTGATATAATCCAGTTTAATGATGTTCGTGCCAACCATGTCTCTTATATAGTGGTAAGGAATCTCCATGTGTTTTGTTCAATTATGGAAGACTGGATTTACTGAGATTTTGATGCATCTTTGATTATCATAATGAATAATGGTAGCTTTCAAGGGTCTTCCAAAGAGATCAAACAATAGCTTCCTTAACCATACTGCTCCTCGAGCTCACATAGAGGCAACCATATATTATGCTTCTATGGAAATATGAGTAATAACAAACTATTTTCTGTTGAACCAAGATATCATTGCTGATCCTAAACTGAACCAACATCCTGTGGTACTCTTGCGATCTGTGGAACTGCCTGCCCAATCTCAATCTAAATAACCCTAAAGTTGGATCTCAACCTTCTCATATTTCAAACCAAGTCCAATATGTTAGTAATAAATGAGAGGGTGAGGGTGAGGGTGAGGGTGGGGGTGGGGGGTGAATCAGTGTCCTCAAAAATTTATCCTTAAATCACTAACCACCAAAATAAATCTCAGATTATTAAGTCCCTACAAGATGCATTCCATGAAATACTTATAATGATTAACTGTCTGTTGGTTTTCCTTGTCTGTCCTTATTCTCTTTGATTACCGATATGCAGTTTAACTATTTACCAAAATACAGTAAATAAGCAGAGTATACCGATATATCTAGAAATGCATATGTGAAATGTAAAACAGTAAAGTAATAAACCATATACACATAACACTTGGATTTTAACATGGAAACCCTATTGAGGGAAAAACTACTGGGACCGGTACCCCAAATTTTCACTCTTCTGAAGTGAGCCTTGTTAAGAGCCAACCCTGTTAAAGGTTACAAATGTTGTATGCTGAATGTAGACCTGTGAATTCAACACAAAAACAACATAGTCCTTACACAATCGCTCAATTCACAAAGACAAACATGAATTGTTTGTTCTGCAAATTTGATTGAGGCGACCTGTTGCCTTCTAATTAGTTGTGGATGTTGAGTTTACCCTCAGAACGAGAGCCAACAACCTGACCATTGCTAACATGGAGGATTTTAAGAATGCAAGAAGAGAAGAATTGCCATTAAATCTACAAAATTGCCATTAG
>MU224161.1:168048-201387 GCA_018584345.1 Thuja plicata
CCAGTGCCTTATTCTACCATGGGCAATAGAGTCAAGATCATTCCAATCTTATGTTCAACCTCAAAGACAGTTTTACAAGAAAAATTATCACTTCAAAGGTGTTATGGAATGTACATGCAACCTAAAAAATATTCAAAAATATTTCAAATGGATAATACTTCTCAGATGATAGACCAATTGACTAAGGCCTCAATCAACGGAATTTAACCATGCAAAATGAGAAAACCGATTGAAAATATAGACTATGAATTAAATCAGGAAGCATGCACATCAAACTATCACTTTGAAGAAGTTCTATTGGTTTATCCAAGGGACTAATTGTAAAATGATAATGAAACTATTACACATGTGAAAGAAAAAGGACTTATCTTTATTGATTTTGAAAAAATAGTACATCTAGGTCCATGTTATACTTGTTGATTAAAAACTATCAAAATGTGTGAAATTGTATTATATTGTTTCTTTCTCTTTACATTTTACATTATGTATATATATGTGTTTGAGTGGCTTTCACACCTCTTTAGGGCGAAAAGACACAACTCTTATTACAAATTATTTTGAAAAAAAAATAAACTAACTAAAAAATAACAACCTAACTTTCGGATTTGTCTTTGGTCTAAAATCCAAAACATGTTGTGAAAAGCTGAGATTTCTGCTGGAGATAGGAAATTTGATTTCCCGAACTGGGTCATTTTTATATTTTTAAAATTTGACCATCTTCAACCTTTGTCGGCATCATCTTTGCAGAAAGATGAAATTCTAGCATTTTTTGAAACCTTCGCTTACAAAATTTTGATTGTTCCTATCACAGAGCTTCCTTCCTTAATCCATCAAATTTTAATTGAAAATTAATATAGTTTTGTATCCCATTTCATGTACTTCATCATATCATCAATTATTGGGCATAGAGTTTAGGATTCCATTTTTAGAGTTTTATCACTTTATAGGACTCCAAATTTTGCCAAAAATTGAGAGCTCCAATACATTCCACGATGGTATCGTGACTGTGATCAATATATATCGCAAGATGTGTAATTCATTCATTTTGAATATTATGCAACTCTTAATGCATTAAATAATAAGTAATACTTCAATGCATTCGATCTATTTTATGATATGCGGATAATAAAAATTGTATATATATATGAATGTGCTCATGATCATCAGCATACTTAAACACGAATGAAGTGATATTTCAACAATAACACATTGAAATCACAGTAATAGAAAGAGTAGAAAATTTGCTATTAAAAATATATAAGGATCAATGTGAAAACAATGAGCATTGTCATTTTGAGTAGTGGTATGCATATCCTAGTTAACAGAGATATGCATGAGATAAAAAATAATGGTTTGTATCAGGCAAAAGGACAGTGATATAACAATGCTAAGAAAGACTGTGACATCAAAGAAAAAAATGAATGATACAATCATGAAAACAATGATTTCAAAAAGAGCATCATGAAAGAAGTGTTATCCAATAACTAGAGAGTGGAATATGTGAAAAGTGCAGGCATGTTTTAACAGTTGGTGATAAGGCAAAAGGGAATGAATGATCTCAATATAGGTTCTAGAACCATGAATAAATATTCAATGATCTTCAAAGAGAGATCAAGAGGTTTGCATGTCATGTGCAAAGAGAAGACAATGGTATGTTAATAAAGGAAATGGTCTTGTGATATGCAATGTTACAATAAGGTAGTGATGTGTTCAAGATCCGTGAATTCAACAATGACAGATGTAACTGCTATTATAGTGTCAAGGTTAGGTGACCAGAGGAAAAATTGTTTCATGGTTTTAGATATTCCTAGACACTGCAAAGAGTAGTAATGTTCACTATCATGGGACAGAGGAAGCTCTATCATTGAAAGATATTTGAAGAATGTTATAAACATAGTGATTAAGAATGTAGGTGATAGTGAAATCTAGTCTAAAGAACAACAAGGTTCTATTAGAAACAATAAGTTGAATGTTACAAATTGGTGTCCATGATTTCTCTTAAAATTGTTATCAAAACATTATAGTCAAGGACATTGATATTGAATAGTGAGGGGAAAAGACTATGATTACATAGACAAATCTAGAGCATGATGTGAGACAGTTGCAGAAATATATTCAAACCAAATTACACCATCAAAATGATGGACGTCAATGCATAACAGATTCCTAATGCTTAAAAGAACTGATCTTGAAGATATAAAGAACAAGGAAAACATGGTCTTTCAATTTAATGGAAATGGTATTGGTGAAAGGACAACAAACAGTGATGCATGAAAGATGAAAATAACTGCTAAAGATTAGAAGCCTCTTGCACAATCATGAAATGACAAGAAAATCAGTGATAAATGAAATAAAAGAAGATAAAAAAGATGTAATGAAAATGAAGACAATGACTCTATATTAGGAAAGGAATAAAAGAAATAGTGACCTTTTAATGCAAAAACAATGATAGAGGTGAAAAGAAGCCATGAAGATATGAATTAAAAGCAATGATTTTTATAAGGAGGAGCAGTGATAGTATTGGTGATGTATAAGATATAAATAGTGCCTTGAAAGATCAAGAAAACTGTGTTGCTCCTATAATGCCAAGATAATGGTATTTGGTGCCATTAAAGACAGTGGTATAAATATGTTTTGAGACATGAATGGCAGTGGTCAAGATGTATACACAAGAGCAAGCCATTGTTATAAAAGGTTGCAAATCAAAACACTGCTACTATAGAAAAAAGATGAAAATGTCAGTATTATGCATGAGTAGTAAAGGTCAAGGCAATGCATGATTAGAAAACATTTGAAGACATTTTGAATGACCCCCCTTGAATCATGCAGATCAATGGAATCATTATGCAAGACAAAAGGAATAGTCAATTTGGGACTCAAAAAGTGGAGGAATTGGGGCTACAACAGTTATAGGTCAGTTTGAAACTCCATAAAGGTCTGACACCACTCGAGGAAACTTTTCAGATTGAAAATGACAACTTTCCCTCAGTTTGAAGCTTTGTTTTGGGCATTTTTCAGTTACATATGACCCATGAAGATAAATCAAGCATCTCAAGAAATTTTTGGGCAAGTTTACTTATCCTCTCCCGGATTTCAAGGATTCTCACCCAGTGCAGGCCCAATAATAATTTTCAGTTGAAGAGAGAAGCCTTATATAGGGAAAATGTAATTTTTTTGGTTAGAAGTTCTTTCTTTTTCTGCCTTTTGCATGTTCAAAGGAAAGGATGTATTGAAACTGAGATTTTAGAGTTTTTCATCTTAGAAGCATACATTTTCAGATTTGTAACAACCAAGGCTCCTCAATTTTCAATGAAAAGCAACATTTTCATTCTCAGTTTTTGTTTTTCTTGGTGATGATTAATTGAATCTAATTTAATTTCTATGGTTTTCTTGCAAACCCTCAAGTTTATCTCATTCAAGACTTCATTTTGATGCAAGAAAATTCATATTAATGCAGGTCATAGGTTTTGTTATTGGTTTCAATAAATTGAAATTGCGAAGAACTCAGTTTTTCCTTTACACAAGTATTGAAACCAGAAGTTTCATGTGAAAACACTGATGTATGGAATGTTATTTTCCTATGGAATGTACATGAATATTGTGAGTTAAGAAAGTTGTTAGAGGTTCTAGAATTCATAAGTTTGGTGTATCACCTTTAGGTCTTTTAGCATTTCATTTCAAGTATCTCTCTCCCTTTTCCATAAAAAAGGTAGTAGTTTAAGAGTTTTTTTAAAAAGGGAATCAACCCTGTTTGAGGTACGTTTCATTATAGGGTACCCACAACTTGAAAGTAGTCCTATGTTTCATAGGATCGCTGAGGTTCCAGCATGGCATTCAGGTGCAATCTTGTGATAACTTTGTAAAAGCCTGATGTTGGGAGACCACTCATACAATACTATGAATATTTGTTCAAGCTGTAAATCCTATCAAGAGTTTGTAAATACTAAGTGTAGACACCTAAATTTGATTAACAATATTAATTAATTTAGTCATATTACTCACATTATTGATTTAATAATTATGCATTATTTAATTCATTAATGTTATCCTTCTAGATTAATTAAACTAATTCATTAACTATAGTCTAATTAATTATCTAAATGACAACCCATAGTCAGATAATTAATTAAATCTCACTTTCTTTTATTAATTTGAATGAATACAATTTGCCCATTTAAATTAATTCTCAAAATCCTCTTTTTGATTAAATAAAACCCATTTAAACAATTTGAGCACATGGCTCCTAACTTTAACCCCTAACCTAACCTATCCCAACTACTTAACCCATAGTTCTAACTAAACCCAACCTAGAAACCTACCCTACTCCTACTACCCCACTTGCTAATCCTACCTTCTCACTTAACTATCCACTAATCACACTTAAAAGGTGATTCCTAACCCATTTAGTGCTAATAGATTGCTCACACATGTGTGAGAAATCCAGCCCAAGATAGCCACCTAACTTCCTTAAATGCATCCACCTTCGTGTCCCCCACACATTTCCCCAAGGTTGAGCAACCTTGAGCCACTCAAGCCTTAAATGCTCCAAATTGACCTATCCCCTAAGCCTATGTGTCCCTTATGTGGCTCCTATGTGGATGTCACATAGGTGCCACCTCATACAATCCCTCCTCTTCCCTCCAAAATATATAAATAGAAGGCCTTTCTCCTTGCAAATCATCTCTCATTTGTGCATTGTTATCATGCTAGAATAGCTCTAGAATTTCATAGTTATTTTCATGATTCATAATCCTAGTTCTTTCTTAATTCATTAGCTATCACATGTTAGGATAATTGGTAAATGAATCTAGTTTGAATCTTGCATTTGCATCTCATCTTAGCCTAATCTTCATTGTGGAAAGCTTGAGACTAGTTTCTTCATACTAGTTCTTGAGCTCTTCATCCATCCATTATCTTTTGCATTTGTAGTTTTCATCCATCATCAAGTAAGAAATCACTTGGGGATTATCATAGTTGTGTTTTTCTAGAGAGAGCACATCCACCATCCTTTTCATGAGAAAATAAAATAAGGCTTAATAGGGTGCAAATTATTTTAGCTTAATCCAATGTTATGAAGTATTTCTTGTTGTTTCATGTTTTTGATCTTTATATGTGCTAACCCACTAATGTTTGCATGTTTAAGTTTGATCCCAACAGATTGAAGATTTCCCCATACAAATTTTGGCATGCCTGGCAGGACCCACGTCCCTTAATTTTTCTAAAAAATCCACCATTTGTTTCCCTCAAAATCACATTGGATTCACAGATCGACATCTCCATTTTGTGCAGAGGTGTCTGTGTAGACACTAGTTCACGAACCAACATCTATGCATACATTGATTCATGAATAATTTTCTATGCTTCATGAATCAATGAGTGCGCCCTGGTAAGTTTTGTTCTCTGTCATTTTAGACTTATTAAACCTAAATTGATGTCTCTTCCTATAATCAACATATGTGCCCGGTTCACATAACTTTTTTTCTACTAACAACTCTTTTTGGGTGAATTTGCTTGATTTGGAATGCTTGTTGAAGACCAAATGATGGGATAAGCCAGGATAGACAAGCTTGTGTATGCTCCTGATCCTCCACTAGGATCTAGTGTTTCTCCACACCACAATAGGTCTCTAGGCTTCCTTATCCTGCTAAGGACTTCCCCTAACCTGCCTAACCTTCCCACCAAGTATCACACTCTCATTCTTACACTTTCTTGCTTTGCATTCTCACAACTAGACCCTCACATAGGCTAAAAAGGGTCTTCTTGGCTTCTAGTTTCGTACTGAGCTCCAACAGAGAAAATCAAGGCTTCCTATGTCTTTTTAAGACCAACTCCACCTTCTCCATGCATTTTTGAGGTTTAGGAAGTACCCGATCTAGGGGTTCCTTTGGAAACTAGGGCTACTAGATTAGCCTAATTAGCCCTCCACCTGGATTTGTAGGGAATTTTATGAAAAACCCTTAGAGAATCACCAACCCCGGTCTGAATAACATTTTCTTAGATTGATCCCCTCTAAGAGATTTTTGGGGTCTCAGGTGCCCAAACGTCCGTACAACATACTTGGCCAAAAGTGAGGGTTTTGAGGGTTTTGTTAGCTTTCTAAACTTCTAGTATTTTTCAGAGCCTTCCACTCCTTACCAAGCCTCCTTCAACATTTAGGGCCTTCCTATATCACTTATGACTCCCTCAAAAGGGCAAGCCTTGACTGTATGTCAATCACCTGCTAGAGCTTCTTGATTGCTGCTGGAACCTAGCCGGGTAAGCTATACTCGCCTAGGGCATCCACAAACTGTAGTTTGTTTGCATTCTCCAGGGCTCTACTTCCATGTACAAAAAGGTTAGGGTCTGAGTTCTTAGACTCCACAGTCCCATGGATTTCCCATGGTGGAATCAAGAGCTACATGCCCTATTCCATCAGTGCCACCAAAACAACAGTGGGCTGTAAAACTTAAATAAAAACAAAGCAAATAAACTAAATACACACAAATTGTAAATTAATTACAGAAGCATGAATTTGAACAACCACACAAATGATAAGACAACAATAGATATCAACAATAGATACTAAACACAAAGCTTCAATCCATCAAATCCCTGTCTAACACTGTTTTAGTATATATCATTCTCTGTGCCCGTACACCTGCTGTTCATACCAACTTCCCACCTTAGTATTAGGGTTATACAAGACTTATATAGTGTTTTTTTTAAGTGTGTGCATCGGTCTTAGGGCTTTTAGCCACTTAGTTTGGTTAACTCTTACAAAGAGAAAAAATTGTCTAGCAACTTTCAAAAGTTGTTAGCAACTTTTAGGCAACTTATTAGTTGCTTGAGTAGCTCTTGCTCACTCACACAAAAGATCATTCTTGAAGCACACTTTTTCTCATAAATCACCTAACATCACCCTAGAACCAAAAACCACAAATTTAAACACTCCAAGTTGCATACATTCCTTGGAATAGTGTACTACACAAACTAGGAAAACTAGAGACTTCTAGGACTTGAACATTGCCTAGACACACCCAAAATGGAGTCAAACCATATGATGACTCTTATTGCTACTTACATGCTTTTGATACACAAAAATAAGAAGGTGAGGGACCTCATAGAGGTGCTCCTGCACCATACTCCCCCTCAGCACAAGCTAAGGTACCTTGGGATCTAGAAGTGCTAGATCAATCCCAAACTTCTTGAACTGTCCTTCTTCAACCCAGGTGGCTTCAGATTCAGGTTGATCCTGCCATTTAATTAGGTGTTCCATGTAGATGTGATGTCTATTTTCCTTCTTTACTTTGGATTCAAGGATACTCTCTGCTTTAACAGGTTCTTTCTTGGGCATGGCATTTGGATCAATGTCTTGTAGTACCTTAGGTGTACCTATTTCTTGCTGATTAACATCACCTTTGAATTTGATCAGGTCTACAACATTAAATACCAGTGAGATGGCTAAATCTGAAGGTAAATCCAACTTGTAAGCATTTTCTCCATACTTTGCTAACACCTTGCAGGGGCCTACTCTTCTCATTTGCAGCTTAGTAGGCATGCCTTTTTGCATTCTTTCCTTGTTAAGATGGACCATAACATAGTCCCCAATCTAAAACTGTACTTCTTTTCTCTTTTCATCCACTTTAGCCTTGAGCCTTGGAGTAGACTCCATAATGGTCTTCTTCACTTGCTCTTGAACCTCCTTGATTGTTTGAGTGAAATCTTTAGCTTGTCCACTCTTCAACTCCATGGAACCTAAGTCTCTCAACTCACACACTCCTCTAGGGTGTCTCCCATAAACAATCTCAAAAGGACTTCTTCCTATGGTCCTATTCACACTATCGTTATGTGTATATTCAGCCTGAGATATAACAAGATCCCAAGTCTACCCATACTCCTTTGTTAGACACCTTAACAAGTTGCCAAGCACCTTGTTGATGACCTCAGTTTGACCATCAGTTTGAGGATGGTATGCTGAACTGAAAGAGAGATTAGTTCCCAGTCTTTTCCACAAGGTTTGCCAAAAATGACCCATGAACTTTCTATCCCTATCTGATACAATACTCAAAGGAAGTCCATGAATTCTAACAATCTCTTTAAAGAAGAGATGTGCTACATAACTTGCATCATGAGTAGTTCTACATGGAATGAAATGACTCATCTTAGAGAACCTGTCAACAACAACATAGATGCTATCCATACCTGATTTGGTTTTAGGGAGTCCAACCACAAAGTCCATACTTACACACTCCCGTGGCCTATTAGGAATTGTTAGAGGTTGATAGAGTCCAGCATTACTTGAACCTCCTTTTTCTCTTTGACATATTCCACATTGCTCAACATACCTCTTGACATCCCTTGCTAGCTTAGGCCAAAAGTAGTATCTCTGTACTAAATCCAAAGTCTTGTTTATGCCAAAATGACCAGTTAGGCTGCCATTATGCGTCTCCTGGATCAGATTTTCCCTCATGGATCCTCTAGGTACACAAAGCTGATTACCTTTAAACAACAACCCATTTTGAAGGGTGTAATTTGCAAACTCACCATGAAAGTTGTTCTCAAACTCTAGGCACACCTTGTAGGCATGTGAGAAGTCTTCATCCTCCACATATAAGTCTTTGAAACCTACTATTCCAATGCTTTGTAGCTGTACCTCTTGGACAGTCAATAACTTCCTACTCAAGGCATCTGCTACCTTTTTGAGCTGCCCTTTCTTATGCTTGATTGTGAAGGTAAAGGACTGGAGTTATTCCATCCACTTCAAGTATCTATTATTGAGCTTCTCCTGAGTGTTTATGTAGCTTAAAGCCTGATTATCAGTAAAGACAACAAATTCTTTTGGCAAAAGGTAATGCCTCCACTTCTTGAGAGATTGTACTAATGCATACAATTCCAAGTCATAAGCTGAATACTTCTTCTTTGCCTCATTGAGTTTTTCACTGAAGAATGCCACAGGTCTCCCTTCCTGACTCAAAACACCCCCTACTATTGTACCACTTGCATCACATTCAATGGTAAACAATTTATCAAAAGTAGGTAAGAGTAGGATAGGTTTAGTGGCTACCTCTTGCTTCAATGTTTGGAATGCTTTCTCAGCTGCATCAGTCTATTTGAACTTAGTTTTCAGCCCTCCTTTGATAGTGTCTAATACTGGTGCACAAATCCCATTGAAGTTCCTGATGAACTTTCTATAAAATTGGGCTAGACCATGAAAACTGCTAACTTCTGTCCCTGTTTTTGGGGTAGACCAATTCAAGATTGCCTCTACCTTGCTTGGGTCCATTTTCAAAGTACCCTTGGACACTACAAAGCCCAAATAAATCAGCTCTTGCTGCATGAACTCACACTTTTCTAGGTTGATGGCTAGCTTCTCTTCATGTAGCTTCTTCATAACCAAACTTAAGTGTTCCAGGTGTTCTGCTTTTGTCTTGCTATAGATGAGTATATCATCCAGATACACCACTACAAATCTGCCTGTGAAGTCCTTCAAGACTTCATTCATCAACCTCATAAATGTGCTTGGGGCATTGGTAAGCCCAAATGGCATTACAAGCCATTCATACAATCCACCAGTGGTTTTAAAAGCGGTCTTCCACTCATCACCCTCCTTAATTTTGATTTGGTGATAACCACTCTTCAAATCCAGCTTTGTAAAATACATAGCACCTCCTAAGCAATCCATCAAATCCTCTATTCTTGGAATGGGAAACCTATACCGGATAGTAATCCTGTTGATAGCCCTTGAATCTGTGCAAAGCCTCCATTTTCCTCCTTCCTTGGATGCTAAAACTACTGGAACTGCACATGGACTTATACTCTTTTTAATCAGCCCTTGATCCAACAACTCTTGCACTTGCCTTGCTACTTCTTTGTTCTGATTCGGGGTTAGCTTGTAGGATGCTTTGTTAGGTAGAGAAGAATTGGGAAGAAAGTCAATTTGATGAATTATTTCTCTTCTTAGAGGTAAGGTGGCAGGGGTTCCATCACTCACAATGTCTCTAAAATATTCTAACATTTGCTGCACTTCCAATGGTAAATCTGCCTTCACCTCCTTTTCTCTATCTTTTGGTTTCACCATGATAGCACACCCTATGGTCTCCTCATCTTGTAGAGCATGTAAGAAATTTTTTCCATTGTTAAGAAACACACTAGGTGTCTTGGAAACTCCTTCTTCATTCTCTAGCAAGGACTGAATCTTGAAAGTCCTCCCATCCTTCTTGAAAGTAATGGAGTTATCTTCCCCATCATAAATCATCTTCCTATCAAATTTACAAGGTCTTCCCAATAGAAGATGGCATGCATCCATGGGTAAGACATCACAAAGAATTCTGTCTTTATAACCTCCAATAGAAAATTCAACCCATGTTTGCTCATTCACTAGCACACTTTTCTCCCGGTTCAACCAAGTCACCTTGTAGGAATTTGCATGTGGGATCTTTGTAAGTTTCAGCTTCTTTTCTGCTTCCTCTACTATAATGTTATCAGTAGACCCTAAATCTACTATACCCTTGCATACTTTGCCTTGTATCTTGCACCTGACTCTAAAAAGAGCCCTCCTTTGCTTTGGTTCACCTTGATTAGGCTGCCTTATAAGCACCCTTCTGAACATGAGATTCTCACCCATTTCTGATTCCAATTTGCTGACTTCATTAGTGCATGAGCTGTTGTTGTCTTCTCGGGCATAAGAAACCTTCCTTTCATTATGAGAAGTAGTTGGTTTATCAGGACACCTATAGGCAGGGTGTCCAAGTTTTCCACACTGATAACACTTCATGGTGGCAAAGTAAGAGCTGCTTCTTCCTGCTCCTCTTCCTCTATTACCTTGTGAACCTCTGCCTCTACTATAAGAGCCTCTTGGACTAATTTTTGAACTCTATTCCAACAACCTGCTTTATCCTTGGTTTCTTGATTCACCACCTCTACTAGATCCACCTCTTTGACCCCCTCTAGAGTCTCTACCTCTTCCCCTATTCTTGGAGTTAGGTTCTTGCTTTCTTCTCTGTTTATCTTCAATATTTTGTGCCATATGCTGACATCCAAGTACGGTGGTAGGAGTAAAAAAACTCATCTCCTCTGCTATGCTCCATTTCAAACCACTTAGGTACCTTTCCACTTTGACACTTTCTTCTTCTTTGATCTTGGACCTTAAGCTCAACTTGTGGAACTCTTCAGTGTAGGTGGCTACATCCATATCCTTCTGTTTGAGATTCAATCTCTTCCTATGCTACTGGATTTCATAATCAGCTGGTAGGTATGCTTCCCTAACTTTGTTAGCCATTGCTCTCCAATTAGAGATTGGGTTCTTTCCCTCTTTCTCTCTTTCACCTTGCAAGTAGTTCCAGCAGGTTAAAGCTTGTCCTCTCAACCTAGATTTGGCCACTTTGACCTTTTGTGCCTCTGAGATCTCTTCACATTCAAAGTGATTCTCCATACCTTCAATCCATTGCATCACAAGCTCTGTATCCATCCTGCCAAAAAGTAATGGGACACCTTCAAGTGCCTTGCTAGTGATAGCCTTCAAGGCTTTAAGAAATTGCTCATCTTGGGTTGGAGGATTAGGTGTAGGTACATCATCATCAATGGTCTCCTCTTACACTTTGGCATCTTGCTCCTCCATCCTATCATTCACCTTATCTGATTTTTCTTGGACATCAACCAAAAGTTGTTCCATCTGATACAACCTTTCCTGCAGGAGTCTATTGGTTTCCTCCTGATCTTCCACCTTCTTATCTAGATCTACATTAGTCACCATTTTCTGCTTTTGTGATTTTCCCACTAATACTTATGATGGTCGAAACATCCACTATTCACTTCCCAAGCCTTAAGAGGCTCTTATACCAATCTAATGGGATAAGCTAGGATAGACAAGCTTGTCTATGCTCCTGATCCTCCACTAGGATCTATTGTTTCTCCACACCACAATAGGTCTCTAGGCTTCCTTATCTTGCTAAGGACTTCCCCTGACCTACCTAACCTTCCCACCAAGTATCACACTCTCATTCTTACACTTTCTTGCTTTGCATTCTCACAACTAGACCCTCACATAGGCTAAAAAGGGTCTTCTTGGATTCTAGTTTCGTACTGAGCTCCAACAGAGAAAATCAAGGCTTTTTATGTCTTTTTAAGACTAACTCCACCTTCTCCATGCATTTTTGAGGTTTAGGAAGTACCCGATCTAGGGGTTCCTTTGGAAACTAGGGCTACTAGATTAGCCCAATTAGCCCTCCACCTGGATTTGTAGGGACTTTTATGCAAAACCCTTAGAGAATCACCAACCCTGGTCTGAATAACATTTTCTTAGATTGATCCCCTCTAAGAGAATTTTGGGGTCTCATGTGCCCAAACGTCCGTACAACATACTTGGCCAAAAGTGAGGGTTTTGAGGGTTTTGTTAGCTTTCCAAACTTCTGGTCTTTTTTAGAGCCTTCCACTCCTTACCAAGCCTCCTTCTTCAGCATTTAGGGCCTTCCTATATTACTTATGACTCCCTCAATAGGGAAAGCCTTGAATGTATGTCAATCACCTGCTAGAGCTTCTTGATTGCTACTGGAACCTAGCTGGGTAAGCTATACTCACCTAGGGCATCCACAAACTGTAGTTTGTTTGCATTCTCTAGGGCTCTGCTTCCATTTTGAACAAGGTTAGGGTCTGAGTTCTTAGACTCCACAGTCCCATGGCTTTCCCACGGTGGAATCAAGAGCTACAGGCCCTATTCCATCAGTGCCACCAAAACAACAGTGGGCTGTAAAACTTAAATAAAAACAAAGAAAATAAACTAAATACACACAAAATGTAAATTAATTACAGAAGCATGAATTTGAACAACCACACAAATGATAAGACAATAATAGATATCAACAATAGATACTAAACAAAAAGCTTCAATCCATCAAATCCCTGTCTAACACTGTTTCAATATATATCATTCTCTGTGCCCGTACACCTGTTGTTCATACCAACTTCCCACCTTGGTATTAGGGTTATACAGGCCTTAGGTAGTCTTTGTTTTAAGTTTGTGCATCAGTCTTAGGGCTTTTAGCCACTTAGTTTGATTAACTCTTACAAAGAGGAAAAATTGTCTAGCAACTTTCAAAAGTTGTTAGCAACTTTTAGGCAACTTATTAGTTGCTTGAGTAGCTCTTGCTCACTCACACAAAAGATCATTCTTGAAGCACACTTGTGCTCATACATCACCTAACATCACCCTAGAACCAAAAACCACAAATTCAAACACTCCAATTTGCATACATTCCTTGGAACAGTGTACTACACAAACTAGGAAAACTAGAGACTTCTAGGACTTGAACATTGCCTAGACACACCCAAAATGGAGTCAAACCATATGATGACTCTTATTGCTACTTAAATGCTTTCGACACACCAAAATAAGAAGGTGAGGGCCCTCATAGAGGTGCTCCTACACAACCAAACACTTGGGAAAATACTAACTGATCTTCTTGCGTCCTGCCTTGTCAAAGAACATCATTTGAAATTACTCACATTGTGCTTTTCAGGTTGCCTAAATTCACATCAACCAAACAATCGTGCTTCTTAGTGGTTATTCAGGAACATATTTTAACTAGGTGATTCTTGTGTGGGTCAAATCAAGCATTAGGGGATTATGCTCTCTTCCTTTTGGGAAGATTAAAAACCTAGACATGTTTGATTCACCTTAGGCAAGTAATCTTTTGGGAATTAACCACATCCTTTGAGTGTTTGGGAGAAAACAACATTGGATAGGAGAGTATACTATTTTCCTCTTGTGGGAAAATAAGAAATATAGAATCCTTTCATTTCCAATCCATGTTTTTCAATTTAATCCTTTAGTTGGGCCTACCGGTTGAGGTAAAAATCCCCTGGGAATGACCCACATGAGAATGAGGTGTAAGCCACACCACTCCAACTGATGTTAATCAAATTTACTTCTTGGGGTTTAATCCTCAGAAGTTGGGTACCATTTGAGCTTATACTCAGCTCTCTCCTAACACATAGTAGGGCCTCAGGGTCTCAATTATGTTTACATGACTACTCGTGCTAAGGTTCTTTGTGGGGATATATTCCTCAATTGCACTTGCACAAACACAAAGGATGTACTTGAATGAAGACCCTTACTAAAAGTCATTAAAACTAATAGCCTACCCAATTCACCTCTGAAAGCTTGATAATCTTTGTGCAAGGAGGATAGTAACCTCCCCAAGATACTCGCACATTCGTGCCACCTTGAGCATTTGAAGTTGGCTAATACAACATCATGAGTAGAGCCATTGTGTGCTTGGTGATGACCGTGTTAGGTCTTTTTCTTGCAGGACAAAAAATAGTATGAATGCTTAAATCTTATATTTCTAATTTATAGTACATGCAAGATAAAAGCCTAATTGATGAGGACTAGTTCCTCCTTCTACTTTGAGATCCACAGGCTCAAGCGGGTGTACCTTCAGATGATTACTGATTACCAATATTGATTATAGTAGATTAGGGCCTTTACTAATTTTGATAATTGTCATTTACTCTATCAATTGATAACACTATGCAGAGAACAATAATCAACTTAATACAGAATTTGATAAGCCAAATTATGATCTTTAAAATAACCAATATCAGTGAGTGTATGCAATGAAAATTCCTACAGTTGCACAACAAGTCAAAACATGCATATACAAGATATACCAAATACTAAAAGTATGCAAGGAACTTGAAATACAACTAAATTCTCACTACAACCTCCGATGAGCTAAAACAAGTGCACCAAAGACTCATTTGATTTGCTCTTAGAGATTTTGTGGGTGTGCTCTCCCAACACAATGCAATGAAATCCCACTATGATAGATGCAAAAGGATGAAGATTTGAGCAAAATTATGTGGAACTTGCCCCAAATCTCTCAAATGATGGATGCAACTGCAAAATCTATGCTAAGAATGCAAATGCAAGAGATTAACAACTAGATTGAGATAAAAATTAAACTAAAGATGAGAATGCAAGATTCCAAACTAAACTATGAAAGTGAATCTAGATTATCATGCAAGAAATGAAATCTAAACTAAGATAAAATACAACAACTATGAAGATGAAATCACTAAGAATGCTAAAATGCTTAAGTGCTCAAGTGTGCAAGAATGCTCAATTCACTAACTAGTTGCAAAATGAGGAGTGAGGCCTCCTTTTATAGATTTGCTATGAAAAATGGAGGCCTGGGATTGAGTGGTGGAAAATGAGTGGCTGAGATGAAGGGTTAGGTAGGGTTTTGGTGGGAGTGAAGGAGATTATGAGGCAAAAGAAATGAGTGGCTAGGATTAAGAGGCAAAAGAAGAAAAAAAAGTCAACCCTCACCTTGGAAAAAGGAGATTGTGCACATGATTAGAGGTAATCCACCTTTAATCAAGATTAGAGGTATAATTAGCAAGAGGTAAGTTTAGAGAAGGTAAATGAAGATTAAATTAAAATAATTTTAATTTAATCAAGGTTTAGAAGAACTTTAGCTAGTGGAGGGATAAAATAAATCAAATTTAATTTACAATAAGAGATGGAAGGATAATATTAAATTAAATTTAATATACTGTAGTATTTAAATAAAATTTAAATACAAGAGGGAAAATGAATTTATCTAATTAAAAATAAATTTTAATTAAATAAATAGAAGAATATAACATTATAGTTAATTAATTAAAATCAATTATAATGTTAAGGACAAATATTAATAAAAATTAATATTAAATGGGAATGGACAAATTTAAGTGTCTACAGTGAGATAAGGATTCTCGTCCTTCTTCCTTTCAGAGTCTGAACCTAGGAGGGATAACCTAGTGATTCTCTCTTCAAGGAATCAGCAAACTGAATTGTATTCTTCAATACAATTGCTTGAAATATATATGTGTTTGTAACTAAAGTGTAAATTATTGATTTTCTTTAATACTAGATGATGATTAAATTCTTTCCAAACCCTAAACCAGTGCCTAATCTTGGGCAAAGAGTCAATATCAAATGCAAATCCACAATAAACATATTAATGTAAATACATGAAATTTAGATAGAATGCATTACAGACTATCCTTTCACTCCCAAACCCCTGTTATCAGATCCTAACACTAATTCTTAGCTCTCTGGAATCACCTGTAAGAATTACTCTTTCCTTGAAAAAACTCACAAGTAATTACACAATCGCCTTGTAATTGGTATATCTAAAATCCTTTCAAATTAAATATACAAGAACTAGAATAGAAATATAAAGAGACAACACAAGATATAGAATAGAAATTGCAATGTATTTTATTAATATTTTTATTGCTTCAAATATGTTCAATAGACAATAAACACAAAACTTAGACAAAATTGGGTAGTCTGCCTTGCAATTATATTTCACCTCTCATCCTCTAAAATTGATACAACTTGCTATATATAGTCTAAACCATCTTGGAATCCTTAAATACTAAGGATGCAACAAGCTTTGGATGGTTTAATACCTAACCCTAAAACATACAAGAAGACAAAATACAAATAGACCCCAAGCGGTGGAAGGACAAAATAAGAATACAAATATATTTGATCTTCAAATCTCTTGATAAATGGCACCTTTGTCTGGAGATATATTGGGTAGCCTCTAATAGTTATTGTGAGATTTAGTGACCTCCATTATAGGCTAACATACACTAATATTTCTAATGACTAACCTCCCGGTGCTCAAAGATCAGGTGCCAGGTGTCCTTCTACTCTTCATCCGTTACGTCTAGGTCAGCTGTCGCAGGCTTCTTTTTCTTGGGCTTTGTAAGAACATCCCATGCTACAACTTCTTCCTCTATAGGCCAATCACATCTATAAATTATTTCTAATTGTGCCTTTTTCCTTTCCCATCTAGCATCTATTATGCTCTTGACATCTGTCACAAATTTATTGAAATCTGTCTCAGCCTTAAATGCTTCATCTAAGGTTCCATTGAACCTTTCCATATCTAATTCATTTTTTTCAAAAATAAATGCCTCTTTAGTAGGAATTAATGAATCAAATTCTCCTCTCCATACCTCCACTGCTTTGATCTAATCATCCTCTATTATTATGGAAGAAATAAACTAATTATAATTAGATCCAAACATGTTTAGTCTGGCCTCTATTTGATTTTCCTTGCCTTTAAAGAAAGACAAGGTTACCCCAATTTTCTCTATCTCTTCACCTACTTGTGTTACAATTTTTGGTAGGTCTTCCCTAAGTGGCTGTAGGTTTTCTAATCTCTCAAATAAATTGGTCCTAACTGACCAAGTCCCAAAACAGGGGTTCAATGTTGAAACAAAACTAGTTACCTCAATTTGCAAACTAGGCAACTTATTGTAGGCAGCATGAACAAGATCAACCTTATCTTTTAGGATGTTAATCCTATGCTGCAAAATATTCAAAAATTATTCCAAAGCTACATTATTCTTCTCACTATCCTTCTTCTTTGTTTCCTTTTGAGCATCTCCTGCATCCTCTATTTGTACAAGTGCACCTTCAATCTATTTAGGTTCAGCATGAAAAACTTCAAGGATCTCTTATAGCTTCTGAGTTAACTCTGCAATTATTTTCTCCATAACATTGATCTTTATCAAACCTAGCTCTTTTTCCTTCACAGTAAGACTTGTCTCATCAAATATATTTTGATATCTATTTGACATTCACACAACTTTTGCTTCATTTAAATGAGCAAAGTGAGTTAGGGCCTGTGAAATCTCCAAATCCCCTGTATTGTGAATGGACCATATAATTTTGTGCCCATCCATCTTCTCTTGTACATTTATTAGTGATGGATTTTGGGTCTTGGGTGTTAGATCCCACATTGCTAGGGTTTGGGATTGTGCATTGTATCCACACCCTTTAATCATATCCCCAACTTGTGTCTCTGTTTAAAATTTGATATTTGGTTGCCTTCTTATTTGATATATGATGAAGGGTGAAGCAAGGTACCATCCTTCTACAAGTAACATGCCACTATACTTTACTAACTGCCTAGCTTTATTTGGGTTCATGTTCTCTGATTCTGGATCATATTCTTGAAGGGCCTGCAAGGCTTCACTTGTTATTTCTTCTTCTCCTACCAATTGCAGATATTGCCCCACTTATTGTTGTTTAGCCCAAATAAGAAAATCCTTGAACTCTATGGTCTTTATGAACTCTTCATCTTTCAGGAATTCCTCTTGTTGCAAATCCCTTTCATCTTGACATAACAAGAGAGGCATCTCAGGAATTTCCTCCGTGTCTTCTCTTTTCTTCTTTCCTTCTCTTATAAACTTCCTTAGTTGATGATCATAAGCCTTGGTCCCAGTGAATAATGCACTCACTTTATCCTTTTTCCTCTTCTATGCCTTGACCTCAGAAGGCTCCCCTATTTCCACATTTTTTTTTTTCTTGGTAGGTTCAACCACTACCTCAGCCTTTTGTCCTTGTGTTAAATCTGATATGTTTTCCTCAGTTTGAGGTGGCTGATCCATTGGTGGAGGGTTGTGTACTGAGTATCTACTATCACTGTATTTTGAGGATGACTATTTGTTTGGACCTCTGTCCTTATCCTCTATCTGTTCTTCTAACTGGCTACATAGTGTTCCATAGGATTCCATCATCTTATCTAATCTTTGTAGATAAGGCATACCAAGGAAATAACCCCCAAAAGGGATTCCTTTCTTCTTAAGTTGTTTCTCTAAATCCATTAATTCTTGGAACTTCGTTGTCCTGGCTGAAATTTCATCTTCTTCTAGGATGTTCCTGATAAGGTCCTCTTCACACTATTGATGGACCTTGGTATTTGGGATAGTGGGTGTCAGGAGCCTTTTTGCACTAAAAATGAACCCTTCTATATCCACATACCTATATAAGGCCACATTCATCCTGAAATGGCTTAACCATCTATTCGCAACATCATAGGCTCTCTTACCAATTATGAAATCAGAAGCAATAAACTATCAAGGTGTGAATGTTCCTTTCCTATGTGGGGCCAAATGCTCCTTATCAGTGACAACAATTATCAGTCGTACTCTGTATGGTAGAATGTGTGGAGGTTGGGAGCGACCATAAAATCTAATTATAGTGAAATTAGTATGGTAATAGAATTCTCCCTAGTTATGATCTACATTCCATTTATCAACAAACTTGTAGGGCCTTAGGAGCTATAGTACTTTAACTGGTAACCTAGTCATATTGACTCCCAAGCTACTTAACAATGGATATACCATCAAGTTATGGAAAGAAAAGAACTAATTTTCCCTGGATGTATAATTCCCAACCTTTAACTAGAGTTGTGCAGGGTTGGCTTGACCTTGGTAGAATCTTTTAGGTCTCAAATTGGCCTGATCCATGATATTGAAATTATAGAACAAAATTAAATGCATGAGTAAAGAATACTGAAGAAATTTAGGGTTGGATTCCTTCTTCTGGATATCCACAAATTCTTGAAGCATTTTGTCAATTACATATTGAATGTAATCATAATTTGTGCTAACATAGGGAATTTGCAAATCCAAAATAATTATTAGAATATCAGAGGATATCATGTCCCTTCCACTATCAACTCCTAAAACTCTACACAGGCCATAAGAGATATACTTCATATAAAAGGCCAGGTCCTTGTAGAAATAGGGTGCATTGTCACTAGGAATAGGTGCTATGTAATTCCAGGTTCCTTTTGGCACATGGTCTTGAATTAATTTAGCTACATCTGGGGCCTCCCTTGTATACCTAGCAGCTAAGGATTTTAGGTTTATCTCTGTTGCACAAGGGTTATATATATTGAAGGCTTTCATGAATGATTCCTTATCTAGAGTTACTAGGGCTGTACCATCATCCATTTTTATGGTCTTTGAAATGGTATCATACATACTAGCTAGTTCCAACAACAAATCTACATCCACAAATACACCAGGAACTATTAATTTAGCTAACCTCGACGTCCAAGGGTTTGACAGGAAAATGACTCTCACTATTCTTATCAAAATAATTAAACAAATGATATCCTAAATAGTCAGGAGTCTTAGCATCTCTAATGTAAGTCATATTATCTCCAAGGTATTCATCATTTACCTTCTTTCCTTGATTTGATCCTGGAAGGAGAGCTATGAATTCCTCTGAGTAATTCCTTTTCCCCTTTTGGTCATCATCACCATCTCCGCTCTTCCCACTAGTTGAAGCCATGCTCACTGCTCTATTTAGCTTGTCTATACTGAACTGGGACACTATTGATCAAATCTCCTCCACTCTGAAATCTGGGCAATTCTATTCTCTTAAAAGCACTGATTACTTGTGCAAATTATTGGCTTTTGAAAACTAAAACTCTGGTAAACTAGAATGAACAATGATAATGCTTATTTATTCAAAGAAATCAATATTGCACAAATATTATTTTGAAATCATGAATTTGCAATTCAGTCACTTCTGTCATTAATTCATTTGAGATTACACAACCATTGTCAGATCTTCTTTCAATCAAACGGTTCGTGTGAAATCTCACATCCCTCTTGTACTTTCTTTATTTGATCTGAGACTTTGCAACTACCCTTAGATCATATTTTAATCCAACAATTTGCGTGAAATCTCATTAGCTTTGTCTTTAACTACAGTTCATCTTGAGACTTTGCAAATAAATCTATCTCTAAGTCGCGGGATAAATTTCTCAACCTAGGGTTTATATTGAGACTTTACATAGACCACAGATCTCTGAATGACTTTAGACATGTGTCCATATCTGCATTATTACCTCTGAATCACTGAGCTTTCTTTGACTTGTTGACTTCTATCAATGAATTCACGACTAACTAAATCTCGTTGTTGCTGAATAAATCATCTGATCCAAGATTTACTTTGATATTGAACACCAACCTTTAGATCTTCTTCTAATCTTACACTAGTCGCTAGATCTCTTATCTTTTAACTTAACCCTTGATTTCTTTAGAGATCTCGCGAATGAATGCATTTAACTCATCTCTTAACCTTGGTAAAATTGTGAGACACTGTGACTAAAGGAATTTGAATTCGCTTTATGAATGATTAACTGAGGAGTTTGTCTCGAGACTTCACGACCACCACTAGATTATCTTGAAAATCAACGGCTATTGTTGAATCTCATAATATTTGACTTAACTCTTATTTCCTTTCATGGTCACGTGACTGCATTAAAATTTCAACCCAAATTTAACTCTGATCTTTTTATGAGACTGCGCGAATGAATGATCTCAAAGTTGCCATAATATTCTTTAACTTTTGGGTTTCAACTGAGACTTTGTGCAAACCACAAGATCATGATCTGGATCAATGATCAACATTAAGTCACCTTATCATGGAAAGCATATTCTTTTCTTATGGAGATAACTCAAACAAGCATTTTGCTGAGTCTCAAAGAAAAATGGTATATTCTTTAAGCTTAAAGAGACATCATGACTAATTTATAAATCATGAAAAAGATATATGACTTAAGTGACTCAGATTTTCTGAAAAAGTAACTGCAAAATATAAACCATTTGAAGAACTAGGATTTTCTCTTGAATACAAATGAAAATTGACCTAGGACTTAGGGTTTTACATGCTTCTTTGAATTTTAAAGCTTGGAGAGCATCATTTGCAGAGAAATTTAGATACTATTTGACAGGAATTGACCTTCTAAGCAGGAAACTAACTAGGAACTCAAAATTTTTTAAAAGCAAGCTTTCAAAATTGGAAATACAACCAAGAGTGGCTCTATGTGAGGATGCTTAAATGCAAGTTTATAGCAAGAACCACAGATCTCTGGGAGGCAGACCACGCATACTAACCTATTGGCAGAAAGCAAACACACAATAGAAAGAAACACACCTATACATATGATACAAGACTACTGTGCATGGAAGTCAAATTTCAACTGAAGAAAGGTTTTAAGAATTTTCCATGCACTGGAAATTCAAATTCTTCTCCATCCATATTTTTCAAAAGATGTGAATCTTTTCCAAAACTGTGATGAACAAAAAAGGGACCTAACCATAATGATTCAAACTTCTTATGCTTCCCTTTGTCTTCAGCCCTTACATTCCACTGGAGTACTAAATCACCAGGCTGAAACTTTTTGTTACTTGCTCTCTTATCAAATAGATATTTAATCTATTGTAACTTAATGTTCTCTTTTTGAATATCTTTTCTGACCTCATCTAGTTCTTCTAACTGCATCATCCTATCTTGCATAGTTTTAGAAATATCTAGTTCTTCTTCCTGAATAAACTTATATACTGGAAGCAAATTATTCATGGGCATTCTGGATTGCATACCATAAACAAGTTCAAAAGGTGACTTACTTGTTGCTTTTTTTTACTATTATCCTGTCAGCCCATAGAGAAAGTTTCAGTTTTATATGCCAAGCTCTTTTATTTTTCTCAAGGGTCTTCTTCAATATTTTAAATATACTCTTATTGCTAGATTCTTCTTGGCCATTTGCTTGAGGATGATATGGGGAGTAATATGACATCATAATCCCATACTCATCACAGAAATATTTAATTTCATCTGATCTGAAGCACATATCATTGTCCATTACTAATTTTGCAGTGACACCAAATCTGGTCAAAATATTTTCCATCAGAAAATCAGTGACCACTTTACTAGTTGCCTTCTTTGTGAGAATTTCTTCTATCCATTTTATAAAATAATCATTGGCAACTAGTATCCAACTATTTCCACCACTATATTTCTCTGAAAATTTTCCAATGAAGTCAATGCCCCACATGGTAAAAGGTGCCTCAGTACTTACAAGATTTAATAGCAGGGCACCTGAGAATTTCAACTTGTTTGAAAACCTTTGGCAAGGTTCACATTTTCTGACAAAGGTATGAGTATCTTTGAATAAGATAGGCCAATAATATCCTACCCTCAAGATTTTATGAGTAGTGGTTTTAGTAGAGAAGTTTCCTCCACATACTCCAGCATGCATTTCAATCAAGACCTTTTCAGCTTGACTCTTATCTAAACATAATAATAGTACACCAGTCCTATCTTTCCAGTATAAATCTCCTTGAACTAAGGTATACCTCTGAGCTTGTAACCTGAGATTTCTCTTCTAATTGTCTGTCATGACCTCAGGGCATTTGAAATTCTTCAGATAGTACATGATATCAACAAAGAAAGGTTGTCTTTCAATACTGGTTACTATTGAATCCTGTACCTTTGTAGTATTCACTTGCACCAAGTCTAAATTTTCTTGTCATTAATTTTTCTAAGCCTTGTCCTCTTACCAACTTGGTAATATGGATTTCCAAATTAAACTCTTGAATTCTATAAATCCATTTGCATCTCTTACCAGTCACTTTTGATTGAGTAAGGATGTCTTTAACTGCCGAATGAGATACATATGCTAATACTTTGGCACAAACTATATAAGGTCTGAATGATTTCATAGCTTTCACTAAAGCATATGCCTATTTATCCATCATTTCATAATTCAATTCTATAGCTTGGACAGATTTGCTAAAAAAAGTAGTAGGGTGCTCAAAACCTCTTCATCTTTCTGCAATAAAACAACATCAATTGTATGGAAAGATGCAAATGAGAATAATGAGAAAGGCTTACTGTAATCAGGATATCTCAAGATAGGTGCCTCCTAAACTAATTTCTTAATTCTTTCAAAAGATAATTGTGCTTCTTCACTCCATTGAAACTTTGCATCTTTTTTCAATACTTTAATTATTGGTTTGACAATCTCAGCAAAATTTGCAATAAATCTCCTCACAAAATTAATCTTTCCTAAGAAAGATTGTACAGCTTTGATGTTCTTTGGAGCAATGGCCTTTTGAATGGATTCTATCCTCTCTGGGTCAATTCTTACTCCATCCTTGTACACTATATGTCCCAACAACTTTCCCTCTGTCACTACAAATTGACATTTTCTGGGATTCGGAGAAACACCATATTCCAAAGCTTTATTAAAAAAAATTCTAGGTGTTCACAATGATCCTCTGATTTCTTGGAAAATGCTGTCAAATCATCTTGATATATTACCATGAACAAGTCAATAAACTCTTTGAATGCAACATCCATGGCTCTCTGAAAAGTTGCTCCTGCATTTATTAGTCCAAATGACATTCTAACATATACATAGGTCCCCCAAGGAGTAGTAAATGCAGTTTTGAACTGTTTGAATTATTTTACTAACACCTGGTTGTAGCCTGAAAAACCATCCATCATTGATAATAGCTCACAACTAGTAACCTTGTGTAACATTGCCTCCATATTAGGTAGAGAATAATTATCCTTCATAGATGCAATGTTCAAATTTTTGAAATCAACACACAACCTTATGTCACCAATGTTTTTTCTCACTGGGACCAAATTAGAAACCCAAGTTTAATGTCTTATGGCTGAATAATCCCTGCATCTTTTAATTTCATCAACTCTTGTTGCATCTTGGGGGCTAACAATGGGTTGATTGGTCTTTGTTTCTGCCTGAATTACTTTGCATCTAATTTTAGTGGGATTTCATGTTGGAAAAGTTCTTCCCTATAAGCTTTAAAATCTTCATAAGACCATGCAAACACGTGATTATGTTTCCTTAATAATTTTATCAAATTGGTTCTGACATGGGAATCTAATCCTTTTCCAATATAAATTATTTGAGGAGTGGTCTCTGATCCCAAATTTATTTCTTCCAAATCCTCAATTTTAGCATTGCTCATTTTGGATAAGTGATCATCATTACTACTAAACAATGCTTCTAGTTCTACCAGTCCCTTAGGAATCTAATTAGAACTTAATTGGACAACCTCATTCCCCAAAACACAATCCCTACAATCAATGACCTCAAGTAAAGAATTACAATCTATATGATGGTCTTCATAATGATCTAGACATTGAATAAATCTAAGAATATCTCGGTCATCTTCAAATACTTTCCAATTATAAATGTTATCAGGTACAACCGGTCTTGCTTTAATTTCAACTATTGATACCCCACTTAAGGTCAAGTCACTAGTCTTCAAAGAAACATTAGCTAAAAAGTCTGCCATAATGTTTTTTGACCTTTCTATCCAATTAATATTAAAGGCATCAAAAGATTAAATTTGGTCCCAAATAGCATGTTTGTACATTTTTAGTCTATCATTTTTCACAGCATATTTGGACCTGACTTGGGCTACTACTAACTCAAAATTTCCATAAACTTTTAGACATTTTATTCCATGCTTATCAACAATATCTATCCCCAAAAACAAAGCTTCATATTCTACAGTATTATTTGTACATTGGAATGATAACAAGAAAGAATATTTAAATGTTGTACCTGATGGAGAAATGAATAAGCCACCAGCTCCTGATCCTTCTTTGGAACAGGATCCATCAAAATACATCTACCATAAACCATCACTATGTGTTTTCAACTCCTCAACTAAAGGATCAACATTTTTACATTGATGAGCACTTCTCTTTACTCTAAAATTCTTCATGTCAATATCTACACAGAAATAGATGTCAAAATCTTCATGTAACTCAATCATATGGGGTGTCCTACCTTCTCTGGATACTTTAACATTATTTCTAGCAATGTTGAAAGTACCATAAGATAAATCACATTGAATACTTCCTCCCATTGAAGCACTCCATTTCCTTGATAGCAACATGCCATAATTTGGTGGGATATCAACCACCAATACACTCATTGTCAATACTGTGTCATGGCATATAGCTAACTTATAAGGTAAGGTCTTAATGGTACCAACAATAGGGATCTCTCTTGAATCCATTGTCTGACATCTCTCATGAGGAGTATCAACTTATATTCCCATGGATCTCATTATTTTTGCAGGCATAATAGTATTAGATGCTCCTGAATAAATCATATAGTTTTTTAGCATCTTACCATTAATGACTAATGTTAAGAAAAAAGGATCAACAATTCCTACAGAAGTATTTGTATTTAGATAAATCTGAGGGATCTCATAAATTATTCCCTCGGGCTATTTTCCCTTGTTGTTAGACTTCTTTTCAACAGTTTATGGTTTCTGGATTTTCATTGGAGAAACACTGTTTAAAACTGAAATGACTTTCTCCTTATGTTCTTTATTCTCATCATTTCTAGAAATAGAACCTTGATAGTCATTTGAGACAGACACTAGGCCATACCAATAGGAGTATATTTTATATCAAAGGACTTTGATTTTTCAAAAATGATATTATTATCCTCTATTTGAATATTCAGAGCAGATTCTTCCTTCTTGGATTTCTTATTTTCAACTTTAGAAGGGGAAGAACTTGTTTCTGGCATTTTATATTTTCCCTTATGTACAATATTTGAATCATTTTCTTTGCTTACAATTTTGACCTTTGGCTTATTTACATTTTCCATAGGTCCTTCTCTTTTTGGTGTATGCTTGGCATCTGTCTTGTTTTCTTTAATAAAGATGTCAGCTGGTTGACTACAGACACCACCCACTATTCTATTTCTCAAGTGGTAGTTACTTCTTGCCTTATTTACTAGATTAGCAGTTATTATATCCTTTTCTTCATCAGAAGGTTTTCTTACTGTGGTCGTATCTTGACTATTTTGGACATAGCATCTTATATCATCAACCTCTTCATTTTCACAGTCAGACATGATTTGTTGATGATATACTTTTGTTCTACCTTGTGAACCATACATATCAAAGTTCTCAACTTGATCTTTAGAATCTATATCAGGGAATGCATAAGAATTAGTCATACCACATCGATTATGATCACATAGCTCACCCTCTTCACCTTCTTGTTCTTCACTAGCACTTATGTCTAGGGATACAACACAAAAAATCAGGATTGTGTGGGGCTTGAAAATCCTCACACCAATAAGTTGTTGGAATTACTGGAACGATGTACTGAGAGGGTAGGGGTGAATCAGTACCTCTAAATTTTTTTATATGATTGGCCCATTAACCTTTGTGTCATCATATTTGTATATTCACCTATCTATATGTTCTTCTTTCTTTATGTATGTGAAATCATAACATAATTTCTTTACATGTGTAAACATTCAAGAAACATATATGAAAATAAAAAACACATAACACAAGATATGATATCGCAAAAACTCCTGTTAGGAAGTAAAAACTGTAGTGGGGATGTCACCCACAAAACTTCACTATCTACAGATAAGAAGGGAGTCCGTTAAGGCTTACAATTTGATCACTTCTGATGATCTACTCTGTTAGGAGTATTAGATTGGAGACCTATTAGGATCTACTTCATTTGAAGCTTTAGCAACACCATTAGGTGTGCACTTTGTTAAGAGATTTATCAAGAACTGTTAAGTCCACCTTCTACTAAAGGTTTTATGATGTGATGCACTTGTTAGAATGCAACTACATTATAAATGTTGATCAGATAGTATATGCAATCTCTATTTGCTGATAATAGATCCTATAAAGCTTACAATGTATATGTAATCACCTTGAGTGATTTAATGATACCTTGTCTCTGCTTGTCGGTAGCCTTGTCTGTGTTCTTGAGAACTGATATGATCTGTTTCTTAACTTTGCATGAATTCACTTCTACTACTTAGATTTTCTCTGTGGCTATAATAATTTATCAACTCATTACATATTACAAATGATTGAACATCTATATATACTAGTTTCCAGGTCCATTCTTGATTCACGCTTTTCAAATTAACTCTAGATCCAAGGTTTACAACTTGACCTTGATCTTTAGTTAGTTATGTTTTAGATCCATTAGGATGCTTTAAAACAATTAGAATATACTTGATTGACCCTCAAGTAATGTTTTAAAGAAAATTAAAACTCTATAAATAGAATTGCAATGTTTTATCTGACGTGAAAAGTCAGATCCACTTTTTGCGGGTTTTTTAACTGACTGTTGGTTTTGATGGTCGGGCTGCTCTGTCAATCTGTCGGTTTTATTTCATTCTTTTGCTCTATCAGTCTTATGCTCCATCGGTGTCCCTATTTTGAACTGTTCGTTGGGTTCCTTGCCTTTTCTACTCTATCGGCGATGTTCAGAAAATTGTACCATCGGTGATGTCCTTTATGCTTTGTCGTCGGTTCAACACTTGTCAGTGTTCATCAGGAAATTCTATACTTAGCATTTTCATGTCAAGCACTATCATATCATCAGTTATGCAGTGTGTTGTCTATCGGTTATGCCTATACCGATGACCTTTATCATGTTTTTCACTTAAGTATACTAATGGAAAAACTTAATTTCATCAATCTCCCCCTTTGACATTAGTATAAAAAACTGATATGTGCAACATACTTAATGTATTAGTATGTACACCTGTGTATCCTTCATCCTTATTCATTTTTCCTTTAGTCATGAAATGATGCCCCCTATGCATATGTCAGTAAGTGTAAGTTTATGTACATATGATTGCCTTCCCTTTTTTTCTTTTTTTGATATTTGAAGTATATTGTACATATGTTCTATTCATTCCTCCTTTTTTGATAATAAAGGTGAAGGTACTTACAACTTGTAAAAAATGTGTGAGTGTGAGGCTTTGAATGGTGCTCATCTTCTCCCATTTCTCCTTCAAATTTTCTAGAGCCATGTGCTCAAGTGATATCCTCACATGCATATCGTAGTTGTTGTCTACCACAGACATCTCCAGGGTTGAGATCAGATTCCTTGCATCTGTAATGTGTTGTTGCAGAGTGGTGAGGTTTGGAAATATGCGAGCCTGTAGCTTGGTAACCTCATTTCTAAACTGTGTCTCTGCATCCCATATCTCTTGTCTTAACCTGTTTACCTCTGTGATCTTGTCATGATGCAACTTTATTTTATTTGCATCAGAGGTTAAACTTTGTGCACTTGCTGTCAAATCTGAATCTAGCTGGGATAGCTTTTCACTATTCTCTTTTGTGAAATTTTCAAGTGTGCACATTTTTTGAAATAAGGTAATAGCTTCTGCAATCATAGGTTCTAATTGACTTGCTAATTCAGAGAGCTTTACCTTGTTCTCTGCCACTTCTTGGCTGATCTTATCAACTAGTTTGAGTTGATACTTCTTCTCTGTCTGTTCTTCCATCGCCTGCTCTACATCTACACTTTGAGTAGTGATGGAATTAGTAAGAACTACAATTTGTTCCATGACTAATGTGTCATTTTCAACTTTTCCCTCAGGAACAAGTTGATGTAGTATATCCCTAGCTTTGTCAAGTGCTTGGGCTTCCTTGTGTGCTTTTCTCATTTTCTCTTGTATGGATTTTATTTGACATATCACTCCAAACTCTTGAAGTGTTTCAGTATCCAAAGTAGATACATCCCACTTGGGTATTTCAATTACCTCATCAAGTGTTACTGCCAAGATTTCTTTCTTTATTACTTTCTTCTTTTTCTTCTTCTTTGGTTGAGAGACAGATTGGTGAACTACCATTTGTAGACCTTGAGATTGGATTGATTTGGTAGGTGAAGGTCGAGAAGATGAAGCTTCTTGTTGCTTCTATTCAGAGTCCACCTGTTGGTTGTGTGAATATGTCTCTTCATTGGCCTTGGGTGTATCAATAGATTTTTATTCCTTTTCCATCATGCTATCATCTTTCTTAACTTCTTCACTATTTTCTTTCTCTTCATCATTTCTCAATGTTTCATCTTTTTTAATATCTTCTCCTTTGTCTTTTTCAATAGACAATTTTTGCTGAGTGTCAGTTGCATCCTTCATCTCTATGTCTGTATCTTTTTGAGTGTTCAATGCATCTTTATTTTATTCATTATCTGTGTCCTTTGGCATATCTTCATCTTTCTTAGATGATTTCTCTTGACTTGAATCGATATCAATAGCTTCTATCAATATTTTCATGTGGTTGGTGTATTTACTTTTGCAGTGTCAGTAACTGTGTCCTGACCATTGGTATTACCTTGTGCAACAGTGATATCTTCATCTTTTTTCACTTCTCCTGCAGGGTCTTTTACTGTAATGTCATTAATGACATTATCTAACCATGTTTCATCATTGACATCCTCATTTATATTACCTTTTATTGTCAATTCTTCTTTGGTAACCTCTGCTTCATTATCCAAGTCAATATGAGTTGGGCTTGGTGGAATTTGGCTTTCTTCATTCTGAGTTTTGTCAAGAGTAGTGTTAGGCCATATCTCACCTATAACTTCACTATGTTTGGGGCCTACTATTTCACTCTCTTCTTTGTCCAATTCCACTGATGAATCATCTTTTACATCTTTAATGATGATGTGTTCTTTCTCCGGGCTAGCTTCCTTAGTGGGGTTTTTGAGTATTTTGCACCACTTCTTAAGGCTTTCATGATCTAGCTCAATTAGCTTCCCTTTGAGAAATTTGTATGCTATCATTTTGGGTGAGAACTCCTTTTCATAATTTTTCATCATTTCATTTATCTCTTCCTTCTTTGAATCAAAAGGCATAAGAGTAACAAGTACTCTTTCTCTTATCTCTTTTTCCTGATGAAGTGCAAATGTCCATCTTGCAGACAATCTTTCTATTAGTTCCTTGGGTACTTCATATTCTGTGAATTGAAGTGGAACATAATGGTGTTTGCAAATTTTAGCTATTATAGCTTCTTCAATTTTGTTTTGATCCTTTGGATCAAATTTCAACCATTTCCTAATTTTAGTATCTGAAATAGGTTGTGATTCTAAAATGTTCTTACATATTTCATCAATGGTTGTAGGGATCAAGGGTTCTTTCCCTTTTTGTACTTCTATGTCAGCTTCATCCATAGCTGAGTCTTCTAGATCTTCTCTTGTTCTATTTAACTTCCTCCTTTTGGTTTGTTTCCCTTTTGGCGAGACTGGTTTCCTCTTGTAGGTTCTCACTATTCCTTTCTTTAATGGTGAAGGAGTTGTTTCCTTTACTATTTTGCTTCTTGTTCTTGAAGTAGATATTATCCTTGATTTCTTAGGTGGAGTAGGAGGTGGTGAATCTGACTGTGTAGCCTTTGAATCACTCTTTTCTGTATCTTCACCGATAGGTGACTGTCCCTCGGTTTCTTCCTCCTTTCCTTATGTTTCCTCTTCACCTTCTTTAGTAGCTTCCAATTTCTTTGTTAGAACCTTTATCATTTTGTTCTTTTTGTTGACAACAAGATCTGATTTGATTTTTGGTTTGGCTTCTTCATAAGTGCCAAATCTTGCTTTCTTGTTGTCCACTGGTTCATTCAATAGTACCTGGATGCTCTTAGTAGCTTGTCCTATTTTGATCTCATAATCTAATGGTGATAGCCAAGATTTTCTAGGAACTACTGGTTTGATATAGGTAAAATCAGTATCTACCATAAAACATATGTCATCTTTGTGTTCTTCTATGAAACTCTCAGGTATCCTTGTTCTAGCTTGCATCTTTTCCTTAAATCCTTTGAAATACTCATTCATTAAGTCATCAAAATCTATACCTAATGATTCTATGTGCTCACATATCTGTATGGTGACTGGTTTGCTTGTGTCCCATACTACTTTTCCTATGGAAGGAAAGTATTCTTCAAAGTAAAAGAATATGCACATAATAAGAGAACCAAACTTACAAGTGTTTTTCCTTGATGACCTTATGGTGTTCATGTTCTCCTCAAGTTGATTTAACAATATTTCTGCAAGATACATCTTCTTTCCTTCTTTGATGATCTTGTAGGTTGTGCTCATAGCAGTGCTTGCTATGTTATTCATTCTGCTAGCTTGAAAGATTTTATATCCTATCACACATGCACCAAACTTAAGTTCCTTATTGATGATGGTGTTAACCTTGAGACCTCTTTTGTCTAATTTTTCACCTGTCAACTTTTCTACTTCCTTCAAGGCTGGGTACTTGTGACCTTTTAGCTTGTCGGTTGTGGGATATCCAGTAACCACATGAATAACATCTTTTGTTATTCATTTAGGCTCATCAAGCCACAATGTCTGGTTATGCATTCTGCTAAGAACTATCTGTATCCATTCTATCTTAAAAACCCTAGGAAGGTATGATGCATTTTTCAGAACTTTCACATCTAGATGCTTGTGCTCTTCTTTCAGGTTTCCAGTTTCTTCACATAGTGCCTTATAGGAATTGTCTAGTTCTAGATCTCCTAATTTTGATATCTTGCAATGTATATAGGACCTTACATCCTCTACCAACAAAACCCTAGGTGGGATTCTGGAGAATGCTCCAGAATCATCAGGTTGTGATGTAATTTCTGGGTGTAACTTGTATTTAGGTTCAACACAAGTACTATTGCTAATAAGATTAATCATTTTCTTCTTATCCTCTTTCATTTTTGTTGTTCTTGAAGTAGATGCCGTCGTATTTTGAAATTTAGGGCTTTCTATAACTTAAATAGTATGGTCGGTGATTGTAGGTACTTACTGAATCTCTTTGATTGCTTGTGAATCTATTGGGTCGAGTTGGAATCTTGTTGAGGCCGCATTTCAATCTGTTCTTCAATCGCTCTGCTTAGCTTTGCTTTCTTGCTCGAAAATTGTGGGTGCATAATGAGTTCTTCCATCGTGCTTTTATAAAATTTGTGCCCTAATTTGTCATTAATGCCCAACAACTCATTGGTATACAAAGACTAAGTTCGTCAGTTGAGGCATAAATAACATCTTCGGTGTAGGCACAAAGTTTCAGGGTAGCTAGCAGCTTTAGTGATTTCACCGATGATTGTCAGTAAAATGATGATGACAACTTCTGTCGGCTCAAAGATCACCGATGTCTGTCAGTTACACTTAGCGACTTGGCTTTTGTGTAATGCCTGATACATTTCGGTAAGTAGTGTCAAATTTACTACGTGTGTTCACCGATGCTTATTTGTACCCATTAACCGATGGAATTGTTTTTCAATAATATTACAAGTAACAATATAATGCATCTTCAATAATGATAATTTGTCAATATAATCAATGTGTAATGGGACTGATGCATAATATAACTTGTCATAATGCAGTTCCATACTTACTTGTGCGACTTAGTTGGGAATGGTGATGCCACTAGATCCATTGGATGGGGTGTCATCATTTGCATTGCTAGTTCCAGCACCTTCAATGTTTGTAGATTTTATTCACATCTTGTTTCTCATCTTCTTGATGTCATCAATGGTGTTTCCATTGGGATAAGTGCTTGTGTCTGTCAGTCAGTCTTTGCAATCTTTTACCACATGTCCAACCTTATGACAATGTAAACATGCCATACCTAGATTGGTCCATCCTCTTGGTCTTCTAGTCCATTTTCTCATATAGTTGGTATAAATATGACCATACCTTCCATATGCTATGCAGTTCACCCATGTGTTATAGTCCCAAACATATGAGTTACCAATTCTTGTCGGTTTATAGCCATTATCATGTTCTTTTGGTGTCCATGCTTTCTTGTTCTTTTTCCAGCACTCCTGATGTGTATGTCCATTCATTTTGTAGGTAGGATAGTACTTGTCCATGTAGGTTTCCTTCTTTGGATTTGTCACCTTGGATCT
>MU224161.1:201437-235239 GCA_018584345.1 Thuja plicata
TACTTGTCCATGTAGGTTTCCTTCTTTGGATTTGTCACCTTGGATCTGCATTCAAATGCCTTGTGTCCTTTCTTGTGACATTTATAACAATTACCAATGAAAGTAGATTGTGATTGAGGAATACCTTCATTTTGTTTCTACAAATGTTTGAGGTGTGGCCTGGTTTTCCATAGTGATTACATGATAGCTTCTTGGTTCTTGGAGTTGCATAAACATTCCTTTGATCTGATTGATTAGATGATTCTCCATTGTTGGTGTACCCTATACCTGTGTAGTTTTTGACTCTTCTTTGTCCATAAAGGAAATCATCCATTCTTTTATTGCTATCTTCAGCTTTCTTGATTAATTCATTGTGCTGATTCTGAATTCTGACTTCATGCTTTAGCTTTTCATTTTCTTCTCTTAGCTCACTGATGATCTGTATTATTTCAATGAGTTCAGTATTTAATCTGTTTTCTTCTTGACTCATAAGAATAATCTGATTGGTAATCACATGATGATGATCAGTAAGTCTTTGAATCTCTGATTCTTTTTCTTGTAGCTTCTCTGTAATTTTCCTCCTATCATCAATAGCCAATGTTCTCTCTGATTCAGCTTTTCTTTAATCATTCATGACATCAATCATTTTTACCATCTGAGTTTGTTGACCGATTTGCAACATCTTGATTTACTCTATTAGATGTAGATTGATCTCCTTTAGACTTGTGATGTCTTCTACTAATGTGTCTGATGATTTTCTTGTTGTTGATTCAGATGAGTTGAAGTAATCTGGGATCTCCTCTTCTTGATAATCTTTTTCATTAAGCCTAGTTTCCATAATCTTTCTTTCATCAAGCAACTTTCTCATGCTTACTCGTGCCTCTTTGTACTACTCATAGTAAATCTGAATTTGTAACTGCTCATTCTCAATAGTATTGTCTAGTCTGTACTTTTCCATTGTCTTGATCTTTTCTCTTAATTCTTTAAGATTTTCAAGAAAAAGACTTAGCTCTGATACCAATTGTTGGAATTAATAGAATGATGTACCGAGAGGGGAGGGGTGAATCAGTACCTCTAAAACTTTTTATGTGATTGGCCCATTAACCTTTGTGTCATCAAATTTGTATATTCACCTGTCTATTTGTTCTTCTTTCTTTATGTATGTGAAATCATAACATAATTTTTTTACATGTGTAAACATTCAAGAAACATATATGAAAATAAATAACACATATCACAAGATATGATATCGCAGAAAACTCCTATTAGGAAGTAAAAACTGTGGTGGGGATGTCACCTACAAAACTTCACTATCTGCAGATAAGAAGGGAGCCGGTTAAGGCTTACAATTTGATCACTTCTGATGATCTACCCTGTTAGGAGTATTAGAGTGGAGACCTTTTAGGATCTACTTCGTTTGAAGCTTTAGAAACACCATTAGGTGTGCACTTTGTTAAGAGATTTATCAAGAAATGTTAAGTCCACCTTCTACTAAAGGATTTATGATGTGATGCACTTGTTAGAATGCAACTACATTATAAATATTTATCTGACAGTATATGCAATCTCTATTTTTTGATAACAAATCCTATAAAGCTTACAATGTATATGTAATCACCTTGAGTGATTGAATGATACCTTGTCTCTGCTCATCGGTAGCCTTGTCTGTGTTCTTGAGAACTGATATGATCTGTTTCTGAAATTTGCATGAATTCAATTCTGCTGCTTAGATGCTCTCCATGGATATAATCATTTATCAACTTATTACATATTACAAATGATTGAACATCTATATATACTAGTTTCTAGGTCCATCCTTGATTCACGCTTTTCAAATTAACTCTAGATCCAAGGTTTACAACTTGACCTTGATCTTTAGTTAGTTATGTTTTAGATCTGTTAGGATGCTTTAAAATAATTACAATATAATTGCTTGACCCTCAAGTAATTTTTTAAAATAGATTAAAACTCTATAAATAGAATTACAATGTTTTATCTGACGTGGAAAGTTAGATCCACTTTTTGCGGGTTCTGTAACTGACTGTCAGTTCTGATGGTTGGGCTGCTCTGTCAGTCTGTCAGTTTTCTTTCATTCTTTTTCTCTATTGGTCTTCTGCTCCATTGGTGTCCCTATTTTGAATTGTTCATTGGGTTCCTTGCCTTTTCTGCTCTATTGGCGATGTTCACAAAACTGTACCATCGGTGATGTCTTTTATGATTTGTCATCGGCTCAACACTTGTCAGTGTTTGTCGGGCAATTCTATACTTAGTATTTTCATGTCAAGTATTATCATCTCATCAGTTATGTAGTGTGCTATCTATCAGTTATGCCTATACCAATGACCTTTATCATGTTTTTCACTTAAGTATACTAATGTCAAAACTTAATTTCATCATAAGTATCACTACACATATTTACAATATTTTTGTGTAAAGGGTCAGGGGTCCTATTTTTAGGTTTATCCTTTCTTGGTGGGATAATAGGTTTTCCATCCTTAAACTGGGTACCATAAGGATGATTTTGCATCATATTATATGGATTATAACTATTGTAGGATGGTCTATTGTTTTGTGGAGCTTTATATTCTCTATATTTAGGTTCTTTTTGGTTGCTCCTACTAAAATGTGCATCGTCTCTTCTTCCCAATTTCCCTGACACTCTCCTATTCATTTCTATATTTACTGATATCTTATATGTATTAGTAAGACTTCTAGGATTTTTATCTTTGAGAGCATATCCTATCTTAGAATCAAAAGCATTTAGATATGTAGCGAGATATACCTTTACATCTAGTTTGATCATCTGAAATAGCTTGTGCATGGCTTTTTGAAATCTTGTGTTGAATTCAGTGACTTCTTCCTTGAAATTTTTCTTTATATTATTGAATTCATTTAACAAGAATCCTTCATTTGTTTTGTCACCATATTGATCTTTAAATAAGTCTATCAATTCATCTATAGATGCCACAGAACCATTAGACAATCCTCTAAACCATTCCCTAGCATCCTCTACTAAGGATTGAACAAAGATTTTCATTAGGACATCTTCATGATTAATATTCTGATCATCTATGATATCTAGAAACTTTCTCAAATGTATTTCACAAGAAATAACATTATTTCCTGAAAAATTTGGGAGTTTCTCCCAAATATCATTTGGCACTATATTAGGGTAACTAAGAATACCAATAAAAGTAAATTGTTTGTACCTTTATAGATGCAGTGGTTTCCTTTGAAATTTATCATCATCCTGGAAAGTGGCAGCTTTGGCTTTTGAAGATGTGGCACTTTCAGCACTAGCATAGGAATATTTAGAAGATTTCAAGAAATCAATTTTCCTCTTCATCTCCAAGGTGGCAGCTTCTGCTTCTACCGTTTCTAGTAGTTTAGCCATAGTTTCTTTCTCCCTTCTTGATCTCTGAAGATTAATGTCTAGCTTAGACATTTGTTCTATCAGGAACTTGTGAGTTTTTGGTTCATCAATTTCACTTCCAGTGACTTTGTTTTTCCCTTTATCTTTAGAGGCTTGTGAACCAAAACCTTTGTGAGTAACCGGTGTCTCTTGATCTCTATGAGGCCTTTCAATATTCTTTGATACTTGATGTCTTAAAGATCTTCTTCTAAATTTATCAACCTTTCTTTGATCTTATTTTTTCTTTTTTAAATCTTTCTCTCTCTTCTTTTGATGAATAATGGCCAACTGCCTCATTAAGATTCTTTCTTCTTCAGCAAGCTCATCAGAAGGAACTTCATAATCTAAACTAATAGTATCAGTTCCTTCTCTCTCACTAGAAGTACTAGTATTTGCATATGTTTCCAATCCTAGGTCAGGGGCTTCTTCATATTATGAGGTATCCACCACATGATTGGATTAAACTGAATTTTTTCTCCTAGTGATGTCTTCTTCTTTTCTTGGAGGGGAGTTATCTATATTAGCTTGGTTCTTCTTTTCTCTCCAAGAAAATCTAGCCCTAGAAGTGGTTGGAATTCCACTTTCCAACTCAACTTTAGGGTGTTCTCTTACTCTTGATCTTGTATTCATTTTGAAAGGATGTGTATGAATTTTGAATATTACTTTAGCATTGATTACAAAGATTTATTTTGAGAGTCGCCACCCAACACAAGTTGAGAAAATTTCAACACAGCCAAATATGAATACTATAAGAATGAATTAGATAGGAAAACTCAACTGTAAACTTGATTTAACCCCTAAAGCACCAAATATATTTTAAATATTAACTTTTGATTCCCCAGCAAAGTCGCCAATTTTTTAGTGCGACTCGGATGGGAAAAATTGAGATTGGCTTGAAAGATTTAAAAAATTGATGCACCAGAGATTCTGGGACAAATTTAAATATGATTGATTATAAATAATCCCCAGCAGAGTCACCAATTTGTTAGGTCTTTTTCTTGCAGGACTGAAAACTGTATGAATGCTTAAATCTTATATTTCCAATTTCTAGTACATGAAAGATAAAAGCCTAATTGATGAGGACTAGTTACTCCTTCTACTTTGAGATCCACAGGCTCAGGTGGGTGTACCTTCAAATGATTACTAATTACCAGTATTGATTATAGTGGATTAGGGCCTTTACTGATTTTTCTAATTGTCCTTTACTCTATCAATTGATAAAACACTATGTAGAGAACAATAATCAACTTACTAAGCCAAATTATGATCTTGACAATAACCAATATCAGTGAGATAAGGATTCTCATCCTTCTTCCTTTTGGAATTCTGAACCTAGGAGGGCTAACCTAGTGATTCTCTCTTCAAGGAATTAGTAAACTGAACTGTATTCTTCAATACAATTGCTTTAAATATATGTGTTTGTAACTAAAGTTTCAATTATTGATTTACTTTAATACTAGATGATGATTAAATGCTTTCCAAACCCTAAACCAGTGCCTAATCCTTGGGAAAAGATTCAATATCAAATGTAAATCCACAATAAACAAATTAATGTAAATACATACAATTTAGATAGAATGCCTTACAGACTATCCTTTCACTCCCACACCCCTGTTATCAGATCCTAACGCTAATGCTTAACTCTTTGGAATCACCTATAAGAATTACTCTTTCCTTGAAAGAACTCACAAGTAACTGCATAATCACCTTGTAATTGGTATATATTAAATGCCTTGCAAATTAAACATACAAGAACTACAAAAGAAATATAAAGAGACAACACAAGATATAGAATAGAAATTGCAATGTATTTTATTAATATTGTTACTGCTTCAAATACATTGAATAGACAATAAAAACAAAACACAGACAAAATTGGGTAGTCTACCTTGCAATTATATTTCACCTCTCATCCTCTAAAAATGATACAACTTGTTATATATATATAGTCTAAAACATCTTGGAATACTTAAAGACTAAGGATGCAAAAAGCTTTGGATGGTTTAAGACCTAACCCTAAAAGATAAAAGAAGACAAAATACAAATAGACCCCAAGCGGTGGAAAGACAAAATAAGAATACAAACAGATTTGATCTTCACATCTCTTGATAGATGGCACCTTTGTCTGAAGATATATTGGGTAGCCTCTAATAGTTATTGCAAGATTTAGTGACCACCATTATAGGCTAACATACACTAATCTTTCTAATGACTAACCTCCCTTTGCTCAAAGATCAAGTGTCAAGTGTCCTTCTACTCTTCATCCATTATGTCTAGGTCAGTTGTCGCAGACTTCTTTTTCTTGGGATTTGTAAGAACATCCCATGCTACAACTTCTTCCTCTATAGGCCAATTAAAGATTTGAATTCTTTCTAATTGTGCCTTTTTCCTTTCCCATCTAGCATATGTTATGATCTTGACATCTTTCAAAAATTTATTGAAATATGTCTCAACCTTAATGCTTCATCTAAGGTTCCATTGAACCTTTCCATATCTAATTCATTGTTGTAAAAAATAAATGCCTCTTTACTAAGTAGTAATGAATAAAATTCTCCTCTCCATACATCCACTACTTTGATCTGATCATCCTTTGTTCTTATGGAAGGAATAAACTTATTATAATCAGATCCAAACATGTTTAGTCCGACCTCTATCTGATTTGCCTTGCCCTTAAAGAAAGACAAGGTTACCCCAATTTACTCTATCTCTTCACCTACTTGTGTTACAATTTCTGGTAGGTCTGTCCTAAGTGGTTGTAGGGCTGCTAATCTCTCAAATAAATTGGTCCTAACTAACAAAGTCCCAAAATAGGGGTTCAATGTTGAAACAAAACTAGTTACCTCAATTTGCAAACCAGGCAACTTATTGTACGCAACGTGAAAAAGATCAGCCTTATCTTTTAGGATGTTAATCCTATGTTGAAAAATATTCAAAAAGGCTTCCAAAGCCACATTATTCTTCTCACTATCCTTCTTCTCTATTTCCTTCTGAGTATCCCCTGCATCCTCTATTTGTACAAGTGTACCTTCAATCTATTTAGGTTCAGCAAGAACAACTTCAGGGATTTCTTGTAGCTTCCGAGTTAACTCTGCAATTATTTTATTGAAAGCATTGATCTTTATCAAACCCATCTCTCTTTCCTTCACAATAAGACTTGTCTCATAAAATATCTATTTGACATTTTCACAGCTTTTGCTTCATTTAAATGAGAAAAGTGAGTTAGGGCCTGTGAAATCTCCAAATCCCCTATATTGTGAATGGAGCATATAATTTTTTCCCCATCCATCTTCTCTTGTACATCTATCAGTGATGGATTTTGTGTCTTGGGTGCTAGAGCCCACATTTCTAGGGTTTGGGATTGTGCATTGTATCCACACCCTTTAATCATATCCCCAACTTATGTCTCTGTTGAAAATTTGATATCTACCTACCTTCTTATTTGAACTATGATGAAGGCTGAAGCTAGGTCCCATCCTTCTACAAGTAACATGCCATGAGACTTTACTAACTGTCTAGCTTCATCTGCGGCCATGTTCTCTAATTCTGGATCATATTTGAAGGGCCTGCAAGGCTTCACTTGTTATTGCTTCTTCTCCTGCCAATTGCATTTGTTGCCCCACTTGTTGTTGTTTAGCCCAAATAAGAAAATCCTTGAACTCTTTGGTCTTTATTAACTCATCATCTTTTAGGAATTCCTCTTGCTGCAACTCCCTTTCATCTTGACATAACAAGAGAGGCATCTCAACATTTTCATCTGTGTATTCTCTTTTCTTCTTTCCTTCTCTTATAAACTTCCCCAGTTGATGATCATAAGCCCTGGTTACAGTGAATTATGCACTCACTTTATCATTTTTCCTCTTCTATGCCTTGATCTTAGAAGGCTCCCCTGTTTCCACCTTTTGTTTTTTTCTTGGGAGGTTCAACCACTACCTCATTCTTTTGTCCTTGTGTCAAATTTGTTATTCTTTCCTTAGTATGAGGTGGCTGATCCATTGGTGGAGGGTTGTGTACTGAGTAGCTTCTATCACTGTATTATGAGGATGACTATTTGTTTGGACCTCTATCCTTATCCTCTATCTGTTCTTCTAACTGGTTGCACAGTGTTCTATAGGATTCCATCATCTTATCTAATCTTTGTAGATAAGGCATACCATGAAAATAACCCCCAAAAGGGATCCCTTTCTTCTCAAGTTGTTTCTCTAAATCCATTAATTCTTAGAACTTCGTTGTCCTAGCTAAAATTTCATCTTCGTCTAGGATGTTCCTGATAAGGTCCTCCTCTTCACACTGCTGATGGAACTTGGTATTTGGGATAGTGGGTGTCAGGAGCCTTTTTGCACTAAAAACAAACCCTTTTGTATCCACATACCTATATAAGGCCACATTCATCCTGAAATGGTTTAACCATCTATTCACAACATCATAGGCTCTCTTATCAATTATGAAATCATAAGCAATAAACTGCCGAGGTGTGAATGTTCCTTTCCTATGTAGAGCCAAATGCTCCTTATCAGTGAGCATAAGCTTCCATATGAACTCCATGAAAGCAATTCTCGGTGGTACTCTGTATGGTGGAATGTGTGGAGGTTGGGAGTAACCATAAAAACTAATTAGAGTGAAATTAGCATGGTAATATAAGTCTCCCCAGTTATGATCTCCATTCCATTTATCAACAAACTTGCAGGGCCTCAGGAGTTGTAGTACTTTAATTGGTAACCTAGTCATATTGAGTCCCAAGCTACTTAACAATGGATATTCCATACAATTATGGAAAGCACAAAACTCATTTCCCCTGGATGTATAATTCCACACCTTCAACCAGAGTTGTACAAGGTTGGCTTGACCTTGGTAAAATATTTTAGGTATCAAATTGGCCTGATACATGACATTGAAATTATAGAACAAAATTAAATGCATGAGTAAATAATACTGAAGAAATTTAGGGTTGGATTCCTTCTTCTAGATATCCAAAAAAATTTGATGCATTTTGTCAATTACATATTGAATGTAATCATAATCTGTGCTGACATGGGGACTTTGAAAATCCAAAACAATCATTAGAATATCAGAGGATATCCTGTCCCTTCCACTATCAACTCCCAAAACTCTACACAGGCCATAGGATTTATACTTCATAAAAAAGGCCAGGTCCTTGTAGAAATAGGGTGCATTGTCACTAGGAATAGGTGCTATGTAATTCCTGGTTCCTTTTGGCACATGGTCTTGAATTAATTTAGCTACATCTGGGGCCTCCCTTGTATACCTAGTAGCTAAGGCTTTTAGGTTCATCTCTGTTGCGCAAGGGTTATATATATTGAAGGCTTTCATGAATAATTCCCTATCTAGAGTTACTAGGGCTGTACCATCACCCTTTTGGATGGTCTTTGAAATTGTATCATACATACTAGCTAGTTCCAACAACAAATCCACATCCACAAATACATTAGGAACTATTAATTTAGCTAACCCTGAAGTCCAAGGGTTTGAAATAGGAACATGACTCTCACTATTCTTATGGAAATAATTAAACAAATGATATCTTGAACAATCAGGAGTCTTAGCATCTCTAATGTAATCCATATTATCTCCAAGCTATTCATCATTTACCTCATTTCCTTGATTTGATCTTGGAAGGAGAGCTATGAATTCCTCTGAGTAATTTCTTTTCCCCTTTTGGCCATCATCACCATCTCCGCTCTTCCCGCTAGATTAAGCCACGCTCACTACTCTACTCATCTTGTCTATACTAAACTGGGACACTATTGATCAAATCTCCTTCTTCACTCTGTAATTTGGGAAATTATGTTCTCTTAAAAGCACTGATTACTTATGCAAATTCTTAGCTTCTGAAAAGTAAAACTCTGGTAAGCTGGAATGAACAACGGTAATGCTTATTTATTCAGAGAAATCAATGCACAAATCTTATTTTGAAATCATGACTTTGAAATTTAGTCACTTCTGTTGTTACTTCTACATGCTGTGATATCAATTTCTCCATCCAGCAATGGCATTTGAAACTGACAAGTGATCAATTTTGAATGAGTGCTTTTTCTATTAAAACCTTATTATATTCGAAACAAGCTCAAGATCTGATATGATTGGCTCATTTATCACAACTTAGAAAATATTTAAATATGTTTTTATAATTCTCTTTCGTCTGATTGGTTGACAAATGTACATCATGGCGTGAGAGAAAACCTTATACTTTACCTTGCTCATACTCTTGTTTCCTTCAATGACTATGCAACTCTAGGATCTCCTTGTCGCTGAGAGTTAGCTTTAACTCAGGTTTTCTTATGAGACTTAACGATCACCACACGATCAACACTTTTATCAACAATTACCTCTTAATTGTTGAATGAAATCACTTAACTCATGTTTCCTTTGTAGACTCCATGACTAAGGCTTAAAATAACTCTTGTTTAAACCTTCAATTTCTTTAGAGACTTCGTGATTGTATAAATTCAAAGTTGCTGAAAGATTTTACTGACCTTGGGTTTCATTTGAGATTACATGACCATTGTGAGATCTTCTTTCAATTGTACAGTTCATGTGAAATCTCACATCCCACTTGTACTTTATTTATTTTATTTGAGACTTCACAAATACCCTTAGATCAGCTTTTAATCCAACAGTTCGCATGAAATCTCATTAGCTTTGTCATTAACTGCAGTTCATCTTGAGACTTTGCGACTAAAGCTATCTCCAAGTCGTGAGATAAATTTCTCAACCTAGGGTTTATATTGAGACTTTACGTAGACCACATATCTCTGAATGACTTTAGACACATTTCCATATCTGGATTATTACCTCTGAATTGCTAAGCTTTCTTTGACTTGTTGACTTCTATCAGCGACTTCACGAGTAACTAAATCTCATTGTCACTGAATAAATCTACTGATCCAAGATTTACTTTGAGATTGAACACCAACCTTTAGATCTTCTTCTAATCTGAGAGTAGTCACTAGATCTGTTATCTTTTAACTTAACCCTTGCTTTCATTAGATATCTCATGACTGAATGCATTTAACTCATCTCTTAACCTTGGTAAACTTGTGAGACACTGCGACTGAAGGAAATTGAAGTCACTTTATGAATGCTTAACTGAGGAGTTTGTCTCAAGACTTCACGACCACCGCTAGATTATCTTGAAAATTAATGGCTATTGTTGAATCTCATAAGATTTGACTTAACCCTTATTTCCTTTCATGATCATGAGACTGCATAAAAATTTCAACCCAAATTTAACTCTTATTTGTTTATGAGACTGTGCAACTGAATGATCTCAAAGTCTCCATAAGATTCTTTAACTTTGGGGTTTCAACCGATACTTTGCGCGAACCACAAGATCATGATCTGGATCAACGATCAGCATTAATTCTCCTTATCATGGAAAGCATATTCTTTTCTTATGGAGATAACACGACCAAGAATTTTGTTGAGTCTCAAAGCAAAATGGAATATTATTTAAGTGTAAAGAGACATCGCGACTAACTTATAAATCATGAAAAATATAAGTGACTCAGATTTTATGAAAAATTAACTGCAAAATAGAAATTATTTTGAAGAACTGGGGTTTTCTCTTGAATAGGAATAAAAATTGACCTAGGACTTAGGGTTTTACACACTTCTTTGAATTTTAAAGCTTGGAGAGCATCATTTACAGAGAAATTTTGATAGTATTTGACAGGAATTGACCTTCTAAGAAGGAAACTAGCTAGGAACTCAAAAAAATTTAAAAGCAAGCTTTCAAAACTAGAAATACAACCAAAAGACCATATTCTGATTATCTCTCGTGTGTGTGCCTACATTTGTGAGAAAAGGTTTTCAAGGCTAAGCCAATTCTAGTAAGTTAGAAACTACTTGTATTTGTCCTTGATGTTACAAAACCCATGGAAAAAACTTTTAGAGCCTACACAATCAAAGTCACAAGTATTTTGCCAAAAACAAGTCAAAATCTCACCACAATCCAACATTCACCGAGTCAAACACTTATACCAAATTTCTAGTCCAAAATCACCCAAGTCTCTGAAATCATGTCATCCTAGTTTCATGATCACGTCCTTACTATCATCTTGCATCATTTTCTTCTAGTGTCACTAGGTCCTCCTTTTGTCCCCACATCCTAGGCTAGCAGAGTCATCTTCGTCATTCCTCATCCCCTTCCCATCTCCTCATAGTCATCCCTTCCCTCTATCCTGAGCTTAATCCAAAATCCTAGCCTAATATTACTGTTCATCCTAATCTAAGATTTAATCTTTTATTCGTCTTCACCCTTCATCTCTATCTAACTCATCAACTAGTAATTATGTTACAATTATATCATGATGAGTTTGATCACCCAACCCCTTCTTCCACTTCATCCCATTCCAATAATGATGAGAGTCTTGTTGATCATGATGATTACATTGAAAACCTTAGCAATATTTCTCCAAGCATCCTCCAAAATCCAATCATTCCTCTACACTACCCCATCATGTCTCCATGCATACCCACTAGCACTCCTTATCATACCTTTGACAAGGAAATCCCATCTTATCCTCCATCCACATCCCCCTTCTATGTCGTACCCACATATCCCACTCACATGATATTCACACCTTCATTTTCTCCCATGGTCATATCCCAAACTCCATCTTTCCACAATAACACTACTAACTACATCCCTAATCCACATCCACCATCTCCTTATCCTCCAACCCATTTTCCAATCTATAATCCTAGTCCTCCATTTCCTCCAATCAATCACCATGATCCCCATGCTATTGCTAATCCACCATCCACTCTATCCTACCTTTCTCCTCCACCCCCTCTATCTTATCCCAATCTACCATCTTCCTTTCCTACCTATATTAACATAAATCCCCTTCCCCAATCCACCTACATCTCTCAATCCACTTCATACTCCATACTCTAATCTGCCACTCCTCCATCAATTAGTCAATCCAGTTCATAAGTCACCTCCACACCCACTTATGTGAACTATCTAGCAATGTCATCTCCTAGACCTATTTCTAAACCATCCTTAATTCAACCAATCTTGCAATCCACTACTACACCTCCATACATAAACTACCCTAGTTTCTCACCGTCTACATCTACTAATCATCCACCCCAACTTCAAACACACAAGTCTCCAAGGACCTATTGGAAAGTGATGTTTTTGGTATGGGATGAGACACTTATGAGTTTTAATTTATGGCAACACATCTGATATATTGATCGATTGGAATGAAGTTCATTTTTGGAGATACAGTCTTCAAAATGACTAAGTACAGAAGAAGAAATGCAAAGTATAACAATATTGTTTTGGATAGAGAAGATCGAGTACGATGTTTTATGACTAGAAATATTAGTGGAAGATAATATGGACTATGTATGACCTCCACCTAAGATCAATTTGGTTTTGGTTATGGTTACAGAGAGTTAGAGTGATTTGAAGACATGCGCAGGCAACAAAACAGCGTAACAGAGCAGTTGAACAAGTAGCGATGATTTAAGGAGTATGTTGTGGACTCCTAGAAAGCTAAGTTAGATTATGATTTTGGATAACCTATATTTTGGTTATGTAAGAGTGCCAACATTATATTTTCTCTTTACATTATTAATTATATTTTGTATTGAGAGTCGACGATGTGATAATAATTAAGAGAGCCGACTTGATACTGAAAAAGATATATATATATAAAGATTTTTATAAAGCGAAGACATGATATGATGAAAGGAAGGATATGTATGTATATGAATGGAAGATGTGAGAGCAGAGGTTGACAGAGATCATTGAAGAGCTATGATTGGAACTATCTAAGCATTGAAGATGCTTGTTTTGTTCATTACTGAGAATACTTTGTAACAAAAGTTTTTGTTGTAAGAGTTGTAAGCTCAGTTGGCCCCTAACAGGGTGTTTTATACCTTTAACAAGATTTTTATTCCTTTAACAAGGAAATGTACTATGTAATATTTAGCTCCTAATAGGGATAGGTCTCCTAACAGGGACATTATACTTTAGTGCATGCTTGTGGGTACCATCCCCACCGGGGTTTTACCTTGGCCAGGGTTTCCTCGACAACAAATAATAGTGTTATGAGTTCTATGTTATTTTCTTATGTTATTTTCATTTCAGTAAGCTTATGGTTTATTTGGAATTGGTTTAAGTTTAAATTAAAGTGTTGTGATATTGATTCACCCCCCCCCCNTCCCCCCCCCCCCCCCCTCTTAGTATTACTCAATCCTAACAATTGGTATCAGAGCTATTGGCCCTTGGAGAGAAAGTCTAACAGCTTAAGGGAGATTAGAATGGATTAAGAAAAATTGCAAGAGAACTTTGAAGCAATACTTGAAGACCTTGATAAAGCAAAAGAAAAAAATGATGACTTGAGATTCAATTTAAGAAGAGCTGGGGGATTCATCAAGAAACTAAAGGATCATCTTGAACTTTCCAGAAATCAGAGATGAGATCTTATGGTTCAGATAAAAGAAGATTCAGACAATGATAATTCAGATCAAATAAAGCAACTTGAACAAGAGAATGATACTCTGAAGCTTAATAATGAAGCAATGGCTAAAGAGATTCAACAAGAAAAGGATACTAAGAACAAGATTGAAGAAGCTTTGATGAATGCTAATATTCTAATGGGATAAATAAAGAATGAGCATGACCATTACAAAAATAAGTATCTAGAATTGGAGAAATATAATCAGATCATAAAAGGTGAACTTTTTGAAGCAAAGAAACATATTGAGAAACCTCACATGAGCAGTGACTTGATCGATGAAAAAAGAGACAGACATAAACCTAAAGGTGATATGACTGGTATTGGATTCAATGAAGCTGAATGTTCAAATAATCAAGAAGAAAAATATGATGCAAAGATTGATGGAGAAAAACCTATTCTTGAAGAACCTAAAGAATATATCAGACCTTTTAGAGATAAATGTTTTGGATGTAACAAGTCTGGACACATGAAGAGAGATTGCAGAGCTAATACTCCTTTCAAATCTTTTTCTAGTTATTGTTTTAATTAAAATGTATATGGATACAAGAAAGCAGAATGTAGAAAACCTGATCAATCTAGATACATACAAGATTAAACCAGAGAAGAATCAACAGTTAAGATCACATGTTACAAATGTAATAACCTTGGACACATTGCAAGGATTTGTAAGTTGCAAGTTAAATAGGACATAAGACCTCCTATATGCTACAAATGTAACAATTCGGGTCATATAGAAAATTTTTGCAGGTATAATGGAGTAAATAATAGAAGAGTACCACCTCGTATGGATACAAAGAAGAATGATAGTGATAGTGGTAAGAGTCTTGAAGAATACAAGAGTGATTTTGACAATTGTTTCAAGAAACCAGAAGATAACAGCAATGGCAAGGTATGGAGGGTCAAAGAGTCTAATGATGTATTGGTTCAGGGAGAGACAAAAGATGTTACCGGATCCTCGCCAGATGCTAACAAAATAGAATCAATCGAAATGGTCGAGCATGGCCTTAGGGGCAGCATTGGATGAAAATATCAGAATATATTCAGCCCCTGATCCTGAGGAGTAAGCTCTAGCGAGCTTAGTTGTGATATGTGCAGACATCATAGTGTATGCACCCTAAAATGGTTGCCTAGACTATGGGCCCCCATTCTTTAATTTATCAAATGACAGAATCAATTTATCAAATTCCTGAATCAATGCTTTGCAACAGTTTAATTCAAATCAATTTCCTTGATCAAATCGTAATTAATTCAATTATTTCAATATTTCTTAAGGTTTGATCATTTCATCAATTATCTTATTTAATTAAAAGAAAACAATCCCTTTTATTAAATAAAATAATCTTATTTAATTTAAATCTCTTTTTAATTAAATAATTTTATCTTATTTAATTAAAATCTCTCTTAATTAAATAATCTTATCTTATTTAATTAAAATATCCCTTTTAATTAAATAAAATAATCTTATTTAATTAAAAGAACATCCCTCTTTTAATTAAATAAATAAAATCCCCACTTAAATCCCTCTTTGTGTTGAAAAAGGAAATAAATTAAATAAAAGTAAATAAAAGCTCATTTTTCTTCACACATATTCCTAAGTGGTGGGTTTTTTGCCTCTTAATCATAGCCTTTGATTTTGCCTTTTGAAGATATGAGCACATGGATAAACCAAGATTTAATCTCCACCATTGCTCATTTCTTTTACCTCTTAATCTCAACCGTCCATTGCTCTTTAAAAAGGAAACCTCTTCTTCTCATTTGGATAATCAAGATAGACACTTTTATACTATTGTTATGTTGCAAGTTTGGAGAGCAATCTTGGAGGAGAGTTTGAGAATTTGAGCTTGAACCATGCAACTTCTTCTTATTGTCTTCTTCTCTCATGCATTCATGACAATCAATTTAGAGTAGATTCATGCTAATTTAGATGCATATTTCCTTTTAATAGATTAATCTTGCATATTTCCTTCATAGATTAATTTGCATATTTCCTTTCATGCATTGTTATCAAATAGATTAGTGATGACATGTAACTGATTGAATGTTTGATAATGTTAAGTGGAAGATAATGCGAGGCATTAAATCAGTTAATGGTTTGTATAGTGATTGATGTCAACTTGATATCATCTGTACGGTCATGTGCATAATGCCAAAGACTTCAGAGAATCAATAGAACAAAGTTTATGCTTTCAGCAATGCATAAAAGTCAAGTATTCACTAAGTTACAGACAAACACCGACAGAGTGCACACCATCGGTAAAGGCAAAGAGGAAAAGTCACAGTGATACCCGATGAGCAAAAGACAGTGTTGCTCGATGAAGAAAAACCACAAGATGCCTGATGAGCTAAAAATAGAGTTTCTCGACGAGTAAAAATTTAATGATGCCCGACGGACAGAGATTCTGAAGCTAGCTGAATTCACACCGACGGAACTGTTAGTTGTCACCGACAACTAACTGAAGAGTTGACCGATGAAATAGAGAGTTTAGAAAATGATAAAATATCTAGCTGGCAAGACCTAAAGATAGACTTAACTGGTTGTTTTCTTTGTTTTGTTCGACCAAAGTTAAGTGATTGATTTAAATAAGATTTGTACAGTTGGCAAGAAGATAACTATGCGATAAATTAGGAGTTATGCTTTAAATCAAATTGGATGGATTATTTTTCACACCAAGAATCAAGAATCAAGAAACAGTGAATATCATGTCTATATAAGAGAAAAGCTTAATTCATTTACGGATGGGATTAAGGGGAGAAAATAGAAAGAGGATGTTGAAGAGAAACTGATGAATAGTATCTTCATACAGTCTTGATCAATCAAGCTAAAGAAGAGCTAAAGAATTTTGTAGACACCGACGAACAGTGAAGCACAACATCACATAGCAGAAAGTGTGGAGCACAAAGAATTGAATTGATACATTGATCAGAGAGGTAATGTACTTAAATAGATCTGAAAATCTACAATTCAAAGTTGCATCATGAACAAGTCATAGTGTATCAGTTTAACCATTGAAGCATCAAGTCTCTTAATAGAGGACTTAACAGTCTTCTATATATTGAGGTACATCCCAAGGAGTGCCAAAAAGGTTGATTCATGAAAGTAGCATTGGACTTGTCCTATACCTATTGACAGTCTAAGAAGGAGGTTGATTCAAGAATGGTAGAAATAGATGCTTGATACTAAGTGACAACCTCTATGTATAAAATCCTCTAACAAGGTCGCACTTAATAGTGTATTTGTAACCTTTAACAGGGTTGGCTCCTAACAAATTTCACTTCAGAAGAGTGAAAATTTGGGGTACCGGTCCCAGTGGTTTTTTCCCTTAACAGGGTTTCCACGTTAAAAATTTATGTGTTATGTGTATATGATTTATTTCTTTATTATTTTGTATCTGACATAGTTAACACTGGGTTGATCGGTATACTCTACTTATTTACTTAGTTTCGGTAAATAGTTATACTGCTTATCGGTAATCAAGGAGAATAAGGACAAACAAGAAAAACCAAGAATAAGGACAAACAAGAAAAACTGACAGATAGTTAAATCATTATTAGTATTTTATGACATGCATCTTATAGGGACATAATAATCTGAGGTTTATTAATTAGTAGTTAAAATTTGAAGGATAAAATATTGAGGCCACTGATTCACCCCCCCCCCCTCTCAGTTATTACTAAAAATTGGTATCAAAGCTTGTGTTCTTAGAAAGGAAGGTTTCAATACCTAAGTCAAGATCACAAGATGAACAAACAAGATGTGCCCAAGTTGAACAAAGACAACCTTGCTTCATGAAAAAGAAGGCTAAGACTCCACTTATCAGGTATTGGTAATGATGCTACTCAATTCCTAGATATTGAATATGTGTTTCCCACATGATCATTAATAGTAGATCAATTGAGAGATAAGCATGAGAGATAAGAATGAACACAACTGCATGGTCATAGAGCTTTCTTCCTCACTCTCTGATGCTAAATTTGAATATGTCAAGGATTGCAAAATTGCAAAGAAGATGTGGGACAAACTGAAGCTTGTACATGGAGGTGATACAAATGTTCTGAGAGCCAAGGCAGAAAGCCTTAGACGAAAATTTGATGATCTCATAATGAAATAAGGAGAAAACATCACACAGTACAATACAAGAATAAAAGAAGTAGTCAATTCTATATGAGGTGTTGGAACCTTCACACAGTACAATACAAGTAAAATCTTAAGAACCTTACTGCATGTATATGCTATTAGAGTTTCTTCCATTCAAGAAATGAGAGCAGTAGCAAACAATACAATTACTCTTGATAGTTTAATTGGTAGACTGATTTCATTTGAGATGAATAACTTTGATAATAGTGTCTTACCAAACTTAGAGTCTACATTTAAATCTTCTATGAGAATAAGAAAATCAAGTCATAGACACACATCTATAAGAGATAGTGAAAGTGAAAGTGAAGAAGAAGATCTAGATAAAATAGAAGCACTTATGGCTAGAAGAATGCACAGAGGCAAAGGTAAATACAAAGGTAAGTTACCACTTGTATGCTTTAATTATAAAGAGATTGGACACTTTACAGCAAGATGTCCTAACAGAAGAAAAGATGACAGAAGTAATGACAGATATTTTGAGAAGAAATCTGACAGAGGTGATAACAAAGATTATACAGGTTACCGACAATCAGAAAGAAGAGATACCCAAGACTACAAGGACAAAGGCAAGAAGTCTAGCTACCTAGCTTCTTGTAAAGATGAAGATACTGACACCGAACCTGATGAAGACATCGAGATGGTATTTGTGGTTGTGAAGGATGATTAAGATGAAGATGAAAGGTATGTAGAAACTATACTCATATCTAAGGTTAGCAAGAATGACATCTGGATTATAGATAGTGGCTGCACTCACCACATGACCAGTGATAAAGAAAAGTTTAACACTTTTGAGTATTATAGTGGTGGTACAGTAAGAATGGGTAATGATACACCTTGTCCAGTTGAAGGTAAAGGAACTATAATGCTGAATAACCTGATTAAATGTGAAAATACTTATTGGATAAAAGGATTGAATTATAATCTATTGAGTGTTTCTCAGCTGAATAATTCAGGTCACAGAGTAGCATTTGATAATAAGAAGGCAAAGATCTTCAATGAATCAGGAAGACTGATTGGTACCGATGAAGATACTAAAGGTAACTTATTCTATCTGAATGATACTAACACCACTTGCTTAATGACTAGAAATGAAGACATATGGTTGTGGTACAAAAGATTGTGTCATGTGAATTTTGAAAACATGATGAAAATAAGCTGAAGGAGAAATGTAAGAGGCTTACCGATGATGACAAAGCCAGAAAACATCATGTGCAAGAATTGTCAAAAAGGTAAAATGACAAAGTCTAGTTTCAAAAGTAAAACCCATACATATGATGACATTATAGAATTAGTCCATACTGACCTATGTGGACCAATGAGGACAAATACTTATTATGGAGATAGATATTTTATTCTCTTTGTTAACGATTACTCTAGAATGATGACAGTTATATTTCTAAAAGATAAATCTGAAGCATTCAAGATGTTTAAATGGTATAAAGCTATGGTAGAGAAAAAAAGTGGTAAGGATTTGAAATGCTTGAGGTTAGATAGAGGAGGAGAATTTATATCAGATGAATTCACTAATTTTTGTAATGAGCATGGTATAAAAACACAGGTTTCTGCACCAAGAACACCACAGCAGAATGGAATTGCTGGAAATCTTGATGACCGAAAGAGCACAACTAGAGGAGCATTCTTTATGGGTGACAGACTTGTCACGTGGATTAGCAAGAAGCAAGGATGCATCTCTCAGTCTACTGTAGAAGTAGAGTATGTTTCTACTGCTACAAATTGCTCAAATATTGCATGGATCAAACAGTTGCTGGAAGGTATGCATATGAAGATCTTAGAACTAGTAATTATCTATTGTGATAACACTAGTGCAATAAACATTTCCAAGAATCTAGTCATGCATGCAAAGACTAAACACATTGCCATCAAGTATCATTATTTGAGAGAACAAGTTCAAGAAAAAGAGGTGATACTTGAGTATGTGCAATCAAAAGAACAATTAGCTGGTATCTTCACCAAGCCAATGCCCAAGGATACATTTGAGTACTTGAGAAAGAGACTAGGGGTCAAACCCTTGTCTACCAGTTAGTACAATGACTAAAGGCTACATCAGCCTACATATTATCAGAATATCATTCATGTTGATGCAAGCAAAGAGATGAACTTCAAAGCTACATCTATATATAGACATGTATATATCATAACCGAGCACCAGAGAATATTGTTGTATTGCTGATGGATAAGGGAAATTCAAGGAATATATTATGGATGGAAAGAAAATGATTGTTTGACATGAATGTCAGATATTTGTAAAATATTTGTTTGGCATTATTGTCAAAGGGAGAGAGATTATCCATATTATCACATCTTTCTAGAAAAGGTGAAAGATTATCCATTATCAGATTACTCCAACAAGGAGAGATCATATCCTAAGGGAGAGCAAGTTGTATGGAAAGATTATACAAAAGAATGAGTTGCTGACAAGAGAAAAAGACATCAAAAGAAAAGAATAGTCAAGGGAAAGAAATTGACACAAGAAGAGAACTCAACACATCAGAAGAAAAAGAGCTGCAAGAATCAAATCTAAGCTAAGCTTACCAGAGGTCAGACATTTATCGGTTATCAAAAAAAAAGATTGGTAGTTTGATGAATCTCAACTGTTGTATTTCATATTGTATTAGAAATAGTATAGTGTGATAATATAGTATGTTTCCATCATTGATGACATGTAACTGATTGAATGTTTGATAAGGTTAAGTTGAAGATAATGCAAGGCATTAAATCAGTTAATGGTTTGTATTGTCATTGATGTTAACTTGATATCATCTGTACGGTCATGTACATAATGCCAAAGACTTCAGAGAATCAATGGAACAAAGGTTATGCTTTTAGAAATGCATAAAAGTAAAGTATTCACTAAGTGACAGACAAACACTGATGGCATGTACACCATCGGTAAAGGCAAAGAAGAAAATTCACAGTGATACCTGACGAGCAGAAGACAGTGTTGTCCGACGAAGAAAAACCACAGGATGCCTGACAAGCTAAAAATAGAGTTGCCTGACAAGTAAAAATCCAATGATTCCCAACAGATGGAGATCCTGAAGCTAACTGGAGTCACACCAATGAAACTGTCAGTTGTCACGGACAACTAACTGAAGAGTTGATCGACGGAACAAAGAGTTCAGAAAATGACAAAATATCTAGCTAGAAAGACCTAAAGATAGACTTAACTGGTTGTTTTCTTTGTTTTATTCGACCAGAGTTAAGTGATTGATTTAAAGAAGATTTATACAGTTGGAAAGAAGATAACTATGAGATAAGTCAGGAGTTATGCTTTAAATCAAATTGGCTGGATTGTTTTTCATGCCAAGAATCAAGAATCAAGAAACAGTGAATATCATGTCTATATAAGAGACACGCTTAATTCATTTATGGATGGGATTAAGAGGAGAAAATAGAAAGAGGATGCTGAAGAGAAATTGATGAAGAATATCTTCATACAGTCCTGATCAATAAAGTTGAAGGAGAGCTAAAAAATTTTGCAGAGACAAATGAACAGTGAAGCACAGCATCACAGAGCAGAAAGTGTGGAGCACAAAGAATTGAATTGATACATTGATTAGAGAGGTAATGTACTTAAATAGATCTAAAAATCTACAACTCAAAGTTGCATCATTAATAGGTCATAGTGTTTCAGTCTAACCATTGAAGCATCAAGTCTCTTAACAGAGTAGGACTTAACAGTCTTCTATATATTGAGGTAAATCCAAAGGAGTGCCAAAAAGGTTGATTCATGAAAGTAGCATTGGATTTTCCCGATACCTATTGACAGTCTAAGGAGGCTAATTCAAGGATGGTAGCAATAGATGCCTGATACTAAGTGACAACCTCTATGTATAAAATCCTCTAACAAGGTCTCACTTAATAGTGTGTTTGTAACCTTTAACAGGGTTGGCTCCTAACAAAGCTCACTTCATAAGAGTGAAAATTTGGGGTACCGGTCCCAGTGGTTTTTTTCCCTTAACAGGGTTTCCACATTAAAAATTCATGTGTTATGTGTCTATGATTCATTTCTTTATTTTTTGTATCTGACATAGTTAACACTGGGTTGTTTGGTATACTCTGCTTATTTACTGAGTTTCAGTAAATAGTTATACTGCTTATCGGTAATCAAGGAGAATATGGACAGACAAGGAAAATCGACAGACAGTTAAATCATTATTAGTATTTCATGGCATGCATCTTGTAAGGACATAATAATCTGAGGTTTATTGATTAGTGGTTAAAATTTGAAGGATAAAATATTGAGGCCACTGATTCACCCCCCCTCTCAGTTATTACTAACAATTAGTTTCATTTCATGTATTGTTATCATATAGATTAGTTTCATTCTCATTTGCAATGAATATTTGATGATAATAGAGACTAGCATTCTTTCTTTTCCTCTTTGAATCTCTCATTTCATGGTGTACTTGCATGGGCATAACTAGGCCTAAACTGAGGGCCTCCATTGCAAACGCTTGCACTCCATGAATAGGGAGCTATGAGTCGCCATTTTAGACCTCATTCTTGAGCAATCTTGAATATAATGACTCATAGAAGTGTGTTAACTTTTCAACACACATTTTTGGTGCCCATCGTGGGGCAACCCACCTTTACATGTTGGTTTTGATTATTTTTTGAGTTAACCCTCTTGTGCATATTTGCTTGGAGACAAAAACCCTAGATTTTCAAAGATTTGATCATATCTCCCAAATGGCTTAGAGTTTTGGTCTGAATTTTTTTTTTAGGTTGGCGACATATCAGAGAAGCTTCAGTAAAACATTCAAAAAATTTCTGAAACATCATGAAGTTTTAACAATTTTTTTCTTTATTTTTCATAAAAAATTAATTTTTGGCGCAAATCAGCATATTTTTCAGAAATTATTACATTTTCAGAAAGGTATTTAAATTCTACAGAGGGCCCATTCTTTGTGTTTTAAATTTGGATGCAATATCATAGCTCATTTGGTCAATTTATGAATACTAGTCTATTTTGGAAAAACAGCTCCCTAGGAAACAAATGAAAAGATCTTTTTAAAATTCTAACATTTTTGGAAAGCTCTCTATTTTTTTAACAGGGGTCTCTTTTATGCATTTAGGATTTGGGATCCAAATTTATGTCATATAGGTCCAATCTTGTTGACTAGATCAAAAATCAAAATTAAAAAAAAGGGGCATTTAATGATTAGCTTGCACTTATTTTTCACATGGTTTAATGCATGATATGAGTTGTCATTTAGATTATTTGCTAGTTATTATCGCTCCTAACAATTTATTTTCATATCTAACCCTAGGGTTTGCATAAGTTGAGTATACATTACATATCTTATTTGTTGTTTGTTGTTTGCTGTGTTTTTCTTATTTTTATTTCTGAAACAACATAACATGTGGTTTGCAGGACGTTGAAAAGAAGACTCAAATAAAGAGTACTAACAAATTGTCTTGAAGGTTGCCTTGATCGATATCATGCTAAACTGTGTGCTTGCATTTTATTTTATTTTATTACAATAGGAACCCACATGCAAGACTTCTAAAATGAACTTCTATTTTGGTATTTTAGGAATGGTAATGATGTTAGGAAACTATGCTCTCACCCTTTTGGGATGATCAAAAATTTAGAAGAATTTTTGTCATTTTCTTATGTGTTTGAAGTGTCTTTTAGATTGTAATCCTAAGGATTATATGAACGTATCCTCTCCCCTTGCCTTTGTGGATCTTGGGTGTAAGAGAAACTCATATAATTATATTAGTGTGGCTACCTCCCAAGTGCTTTAATAGATCCAATGAGAGTGGATTGCCCAACCGGTAATAGGCTAAATCCAAGCCCTTCTGAAATGGTATATAAAAAATGCCATTATGATTAGTCTCACAGTGGACAGGTGTGAATTTTTTGTGGCAACCAAAATCTCCTCTAGTACCCTAGTGGTGTGTTAAATTCCCTACATTGTTAAGGTGAAAACATTGCTTTGAAAGGATTGGGAGAGCCCCCTTAATTGGGAAAATGACTTGATCACAACCACCTGAACGGATGCCTTGACTACAAACTTTGTTTTAATGACCAAAAACCCTCTATCTGCTGGTGTGGAAGGTCAGAGACCAACTAAGATGTCCCACATTTTCATGGCTTTTAGTAGAGACAATGGTCCTTTGGGAAGTGATTCCCTTGGGATTTAAAGCTTGGTGTGCCTGAGAAGTGAGTGCACTATAAGGAGGATATCATGCCTCCAAGCTTCTAAGTTTTTTGCTGTGACAAGACGTGGCTGAACTTCGGTTCAAGTGGTAATTCAACAAATATTGCCCTGGCTTACCTAGGTTGTGGAGTGACTATTCTATTTACAACAAACAATCTACTTGATGTGTCTTGCATGAGTGAAACACCAAAACATACACCAAACATCAAGACAAACATCAAAACGATCAACAAATATGCATTCTTAAGTGTCAAACTATCAACTTGCCCAATTTTCTATCCTATCATTTTCAGTATTCCTTGGTTGATCTAGATCAGATTAAGTGATCACTTACCCTGCTGTTAGAAGCTTGTTTACACTTTGGATTCTTGTGTTTTGACCTCTTGAACTAGTAATCTTTGATTTCACAAGTGACCTTGCTTGGAGTTGGTAAGCTAGAAACAATCCTTGTTGAGAAAATAAACCTTTAGATTCTTTGATAACACACTTGGAGAGTTTTGGTAATCTCTTGTCCATTCACTTTCATACAAATTCAATTTCAATCAATGTAACTTGGGTTATCATCCTCCTAATCCATATGTGTTAGGGTATTCACCCATTCAGTGGGCACCTCTGTGGCAGTGTTGGTTTACACCCCTTGCAAAATTCTATCTTATCGCCTCTCTTTTGGACAAGTTAATGCCTTTACTATCCTAGTTTGGTACCAACATTTCTTAGGGTCATCCTATCAGCTAGTACATTTTATTTCATGTAAGTTACAACAAGATATCAAGTAGATCAAGGAAAATGACCTCAAGTAGTCTTTAACTAATTACCTTTAGTTCAAACTCACCAAAAATGTAAGGGAAAAGAACCCATATTTGATCAATCACCTAGGAAAAAATTAGAACTTTGGTTTGATTCCAATACTCACCTTAGTGAGTTGGGTACACCCTTAGCATATTCTTTCTTATATATGGATATGAGTTACGCAATGAATCGACAAGAGAGGGAAGACATGGATAAATGCCTTGATTACATATTTGAAAAACATAGAGATACCATTTTGTTTGGTGGTTCCTCTCATGACAGTCAACCAGCTTCATCCTCTTATCTCAACAAGATATCTAGATGTATGCCAAAGGGTTGAGAGAGGTAAGAGGCAAGCCTATCAAGATGAGTAATCACAACATGAAAACCAAGATGAGGAACTTTATGACACTCGCGTAAATGTAGCATACACCAATAATTTGTTTCGACATTCAAGACCAAGTTCACCACTCAAAACATCTTCAAGATACATGAGTGAAAGACTTAAGAGAATTGAGCATGAAAAGAAAACCTTCCTAGATGAACAAGCTGAAAAGGAAGAGTAATTTAGACTCCTAGAGTTGGAGAGACAAACCTTGTTAGAAATAGAAAAGTTATCCCTTCAGGAGGAGCAAGATAGACTCTTGGCTCAGCAACTTAATGACCAATTTAATAACATGCGTGTTAGTGGTGGAAATAACTCTCCTCCATCCACTCCTCCTAAGACTCCATGAAGTAGAAGACATTCAAGGACGCCATCATGATCTCCTAACCCTAGAGGAAGAAGGGCTTCAATACATGATCATTATAGGAGATTAACACCTCTTAGGAACTCAAAAAAACCTTCACAACATGCTCATCATGAATCACAATATGGGGGTAGTAGCTCTAGTTTTGACCTCACCTCCCAAGACTTTATGAAAATTCAACAAGAATCACTTTTCCAGCAGTATGTGGAGAAATATTTGGAGAAAAACAAAGACAAGTTCCTAGAGATTTTAATCAACAAAGGTGCTAGAGTCCCCTATAACTTTGATGTGGACAAGAGGATTAAGAAGCAAGGTCCATCTCAAGAAGAGGAGATCAAATAACTTAAGAGCATGATGGAAAACATTTTAGCACCCAAGAATTCATTCTCACTTGATTCAATTTGTCCTAATCCTTTTGAAAAAAGTGTTAACATGAAAGACTTTCCTAGAAAGGTTGAGATCCCTCAATATGACAAGTATGATGGGAATGGAGATCCACATGATCATGTACGCCAATTTTATACCACAAGTTTTGAGTTCCATCAAGATGAATCATACCTCATGAGATTTTTCCCAAGGAGTCTTAAGAGTCAAGCGATGGACTGGTTCACCAACATAACTCCTCCCATTAAGAATTTCAAAGAGCTTGTCCACATATTTGTGTAACACTTTGCGTACAACCTTTCAAGATCTATCACCATGTTGGACTTATGCAATTTAAAGAAAAATCAAGGGGAATCCTTTGTCACTTTCTTTCAAAGGTGGAGACGACAATGCTCTCGCTACTCTAGAACTATTCCTAAAAATGAAAAGATTGAAATCCTTGTTAGCAACTTGGTTCCTGAAATGCGGTATGAAGTTAGGAATATGGTTTTTTATTCCTTTGACACCATGGTTGAAATCTCATGTAGGATTGAAGATGTTTTGAAAGAACAAGGAATTTTGACCAAACATGGAAATAACAACAACAACAATGGTCAAAACAACAACAACTCTAACAAGGATAAAGGGAAGAACTCACACTTGAATAATAATAAATAAGTGGTCAATGATGGAGTTGTGGACTCCTCCCAACCCAAAGATCAAATTGTGCTCCACTTGTCTAGTGTTGTTCAAGACATGAAACTCAATACATCTAATCAACAAGAGAGCAAGCCAAGATACCAAGATCAGCCTAAGAAATAAAGACGTCAATTTTCAAAACTTGGTGATTCATATGAGGATGTCTTGAAAACGCTTATCGCCAACAACCTTGCACATCCTCAAGATCCCATGAAACATTATATACCTGATCTTAAGCCACATTGGTGGGATGAGAAAGCATTTTGCAAGTTTCACAATGGCATTGGACATGATATTGAAAACTGCTGGAAAGTCAAGCATTTTATTCAAGATCTCATTGAGAATGGAAAACTTAAGATAGATGGATTGAAAACCAACGCCAATCATAAGGCATTCAAAGAATCGTTACGCAAGTATGAAAAGGGGGAAACCTCTAAAGCTAAGAATGGAAAAGCTGAGATCAATTACACTTACACAGATGTGGAGAATACTATCAACATTCTTGAATTTGTAGAAGAAAATGTCAACATGATGAGGGGTAAAGTTCCCCATGGTTATGATCTAGATGTGGACTCTCCTCCTATCTTTGATGAACAACCCGTTGTGGTGATAAGGGGTCCTAACTCTAGAGTTTCCTCATAAGCCCTCAATGTTGTCACAAGAAGTCAAGGTCTCATTATCATTAGAGGACCCAATTCAAGTCAATCAAGTAAAACTAAGAAAATGGCATCCAAGAATGTCACATCAAAACCAAAAGTTAATCCTAAGTCTACTTATAATCTTGTCGATCAGTTGCAAAGAACCCCAACTCAGATTTTGATCTTTGATCTCTTAGAGTTATCCCTGAGACACAAGCAAGTCCTTGAGGATGCTTTGCGCACGGAAAACATTCCCAGCAACTTAGACATCGATAAATTCTAGAACATGGTTAACCACATTGCTAGCCCTCATTACCTTACCTTTTCAGAGGATGGTGATAAAGTTTTGAGCCACCCACACAATCTTTCTCTTCATATTGAGGTCATGATCCATAGAACCTGTGTTAGGCACATGTTGATAGATGGGGGTGTTGGGCTTAATATTTGTTCCTTTAGTCTTTTAAAAGAGTTGGTTTATTTTGAAAAAGTCATAGATACCAGGAAAAGAATAACCATAAAATCCTATGATGAGGTGGAAAGAAGTTCCAAGGGGTTGGTCATCCTTCCTGTTAGGATTGGCCCTATTGAAAAAGATATTTTATTTCAAATATTTGATGTTGATCCCCTTGCATAATATCTTTCTCGGCAGACCGTGGATTCATGATATGCAAGCAGTTCCATCTACCTATCATCAGTGTGTTAAGTTCCCTTACAATGGAAAAGAGATTTGTATACCTGGGGATAACACTTTATCTGTTAACTTAATTTCAGCAGGAACTCATGTTCCCCTCAATAGAGAAGCAGAAGACTTCAATGCAACCTTAGCTAAATGTAAAGACAAGCTTAAATAGATAGACCTTGGCATGGGGGGGTATCAACTCAAATCCCTCACAACATTACCAGTCTCACCTTGGTCTTATGGAAAATTTTCACAAGAAAAGAGACCCTCCTCTTTAGCTATTACTTTATTTGGCACATTTGTAGAGTCCTCGGTGCCTATTCAAGATGAGAAAGAAGATACATTTGTTAGAGACTGGATTTATAGAGAAGAGAAATATATGCACAATGAGAACTTCTCTCCCTCTCCTAAGGCTTGCAGATGAGGGTATACTTTTGTCAGACATATGGGCTATCCCAGACATGGCCCTCTTAATCATAGATTGGATGCTAGAGCCCAACCTCTTGATCATGCTCTTTTTGGATGCAAGTCTAAGAAGTCGGTTGGCCTAGGCTTTATGAATCACAAAAATCATACTACTCCTATCCTTGATAAGTTAGATAGTGAGGATGAACTAGAATACGTACCTAGTTTGAAAAATTAGAAAGACATGTGTGAAGATTGGGTCCCTTCCACTAATCTCCTTTGGGGAGATTCAGATAGTCCAATCACTCATGTGTTGGTTGCAACTTTAGAACAAGAATCAAATGTAGAAGATCCTTTCAGAGAATGGTAACGAAAGATTCTTGTCTGTTTAATGGAAAGAGAAGGTGTTACTCTTAATGACGCTAGACCTTCCACATCATGATGTCCCAAAACTTCATGGTATAAAAATCCTAGTCATAGTTCAGACACAAGTTCATATGAGTATGAATGGGACTCCTTCTCAGATCCTTCAATAGTTGACATGGATGTTGATGTCATCCACACTTATATTTCTCAACCTGAGGTGGCTGATGAGTCACATGTAGGATTAGAGGATTTGAACCCACGTCTTGCCTTAGTGGATGATTCTTCACTTGTTAGGATGAACCCTGATTTGGGTAGCTTATAAGGATACTAGATGGACTCTAACTCTTTGGTCACCAGCGATAATATTATTCACATTTATAACCTTGAACCAGTCGTTGAATTGCCTCTTATTCATCTTGACCTCATTGATTGGTCCCAACGCTATCAAGAACCTGAGCTCTTAACATTTTAAAATGATTATGAGATAGTTTGTTACCTAAATTCCATTGAACTCGTAGTCTCTTCCACCAGTGAGCCGGCTACCAACATGATAGAGCTAGACATCAAGTACCTTAGTCACAAAATAAAAAGAAAAGAAAATTAAAAGAATAGGAGTTCTGATGGCGAAAACCACTGTGTGGCGGTGTCAGAACCAAAAAAAAAGTAAAAATAAATGATGTATCCAAGGGTGAAAACCTCTCTAAGGTGCCTAAGGATTAGGTACTTGATCTTCTTCCTAGCTACTTTCAAGATAGATCTTTAGTGCTTATTGAACCAACACAAGTAGTCAATTTAGGTACAGATGAGTACATGATTCCCAAGTCTTACAAGTTATTGTTCCCATGTACAAACAAGATTGCTGAATATGAAGCTTTAACAAATGGACTTAAGATGGCCATAGAATGGAGAATCACAGAGTTACACATCTATGGGGATTCACAGCTGATAATCAGCCAAGTTAATGATGAATATCAAACAAAAAATGAGAAACTGGTACCTTACAAGAAAATGGTTGATTCCTTGAAATTATACTTCACATTCATCACATTTCATCAAATCCCTAGAGTAGAAAACAAAGCAACAGATGCTATGGCTACACTTTCTTCACTCCTTCAGTTAGGGTATCATGAATCCAGATTTGAATTCCTGGTGGAAGAGCTACATCACCCTATCTATGACTCCCAAGAAAGACATGTAATTTGTACCCTTGTTGGTCGTGATTCATCTTGTTATGGTGCCATTTACTCATACCTTCATGATGGAATTATACCTAAAACCTTTAACTGATCTGAATGCAGAAACCTTACCCGAAATGCATCTCACCATTCCCTTATCACTGATGATTTGTATAGGAGGGGTCTAGATGGAACACTTCTTAGATGCTTAGAAAAGGAAGAATCTGACCAAGCATTAGTTGACATCCATGAGGGAATCTTTGGGGGACATTCCAATGGTCTTTCCATGGCCCGAAGGTTTCTTAGGGCAGGGTACTATTGGACTAAAATGCATATTAATGCAGTAGCTTTTGCAAATTCATGTGAAAAGTGTCAAAAACATGGTAACATGATACATGCTACAGGAAGGAAGCTCATTCCTTCTATATCTCATTGGCCATTTCAGTGTTGGGCCTTTGATCTTGTTGGTAAAATTCATCCCAACTCATCAGGTGGAAACAATTTTATTATCACTGCTACTGATTACTTCACTAAATGGGTAGAAGTTGTCCCACTTTCTGTTGCCTCAGGAAAGATAGTCTCTCTATTCATTCTGAACCATATCATATGTCGATATGGAGTGCCTTCCAAGATTATCACTGACAATGGAGGTCAATTTAAAAATAAGGACCTAAAACAACTCTGCAAGAAATTCAAGATTAAACAACATTGGTCCTCCATTTACTTCCCGCAAGGAAATGGTCAAGTAGAGGCATCAAACAAAACCATTCTTAAAATATTTCATAGAATAGTCTATAAGAATGGTAGAGATTGGCACTTATAAATAAATTTGACTTTGTGGGCCTATAGAATGAGTATTTGTACTCCTACTGGGGCTACTCATTTTTCCCTAGCATATGGCACTGAAGCAGTGTTACCTTTGGAGGTTGAGATTCCTTCACTTAGAGTTTCCCTCAAAGGTCTAGTTACAGATGAAGACTACCGCACCATGAGACTTCAATAGTTAGAACTTCTAGATGAAAAATGTCAAGCATCATTTGACCGTATGAGGGTTTATCAAAAGCGCATGTCCAAAGCCTTCAACAAAAAGGTTCACCCTAGAGAATCCTAAGAATCAACAACATAGATATCAAAAGAGAAAATTTGAACCTAATTGGCTTGGACCTTACATCATTATAGCATATTTTAGGTCAGGTGATTATTTACTATCTACAACAGAGGGAGAGAAGCTCCCTGATCCTATCAATGTCTTGCACCTAAAGAAGTTCTATCCATGATGCCCATTTTGTCTGGGGGCATCCTTTGTACATAATTATTGATACTAAAAAAATCCAAAAAAATGATATATGGTCAAAAAATTTTAAAAATCAGAAAATGTCCTGAAAAAATGATCATCTTAGTGAAAACCTAGCAATAGGCACTTTGATGTATCTCCAAAAAAATTATATATTCAAAAAATACAAAAAAATCAAAAAATTCAAAAATTCAAAAAAATAGAAAAAGTGCCTTGGTGAAAACCTGGAAATAGGCGCCTTGGTAGCCAAAAATTGTAATAAAATTCAAGTGGTGAAAACTTGGAAATGTGCACTACTTGAGGCCTTTTCACGCATGTTTCTTAGCGGGTGTCCTCAACACTTAGCCTTTCTCCATCATGCCTTGTCCTTGTTGCCTTGGTCTGGAATTGGTCTTTGTCTTTGTCTAGGGGGCATAAATATGTTAGATTTGGTCTCTTGGATGCGTTAGTCTTTAGGATGTCTCAAAAATGGTGTTTTTCAACACCACCCCAACTGGATTTTTCAGTACAACCCCTGATATCAAGTTTTTTTCAACACTTATCGGTTTGGTCTTACCCAATTTTGTCATGTGATCTTACCTACTTGAAAGAATTAGATCCTTATCCTCAGAACTTAGTATCAATTAACAAACTTAAATTTTTAAACACAACACTAAATGCTTGAGCTATGTCAAGATCTTTTCTTTGTGTGCTGACTGTAATTGATTTTCATTGAGTGCCCTTGTCTAATAAGTCTCTTTGGGATACATAGCTAGACGACTTGGGGCATGGGGCATGTTTTTATTTTCTTTTTGCTTGTGGGTGTGGTCTTGAAACTCTCGATTGTATCTTGTTGTTCCCTTGAAACACTTAGGAGATTTGAGGCTTCATCCTTGACTATTTTTGCACAACCGTTCTTATGGTCATCCCAACATCGATGCCTTGATGCGAGCGTGGTTTTGCTACATTAAATTGGGTAAGGTAACATCAAATTCATCTTGACCTTTATGTCTTTGATTCTTATGTTAGAATCTTTCCACATTCCAATCTGATATAAATCACATTCATATATTTATAGTTGCACTTGTGACTAGTGATGATTGTGTGATTTTCCGATGTTCGTTAATAATCGCCCAATGATGAAAATAAGTTCCTTAACATTCTCTAATGAATGATGAACACAAAATCCTATGTTACAGTTTCTCTATTGCAAGTACCCCTTTGAATTTTCATGTAGCTTGCATTGTTATACCTCATGTTAGTTTGCATTTTAGGCTACATTATGAGTTTGATAGGGTTTCCTTCATCTTTCTTGTGGACTTTTAATCAACTATGATCATGTTTGATCTTCATTTCCTTATCTTCTTTCGTGATCTCAATCAAAATTTTCTATCTTAAACAGTTGATTGATTTTGGGGCAAATTCTCTTTCTTCTCTCCATTTCTTTCCACCTCTTCCAAACTTATATCTTCCATTCGCTTTCACCCCACTTCTTTTCTTCTAATTTAACCTTGGGGCATAATCTTTCATTCTTGATGATCTTCCTTGGTTTTGTGATCCTTATATATTTCATATTACATCAAGAACCTTATCTTTAGTTCAATTTGATCAAAATTATCAATTTGTTGTTTCTCCTCTATCTCATTTCAATTTCGATCATGAAGGGGTAGTACCTATCAAACTTCAATCCTTGATTCAGCTTTATCAATCCTATCAATTACTCTGCTTGGGGAAACCTTGCTTGAGATTCTTATCTTGGACATGTCAATTACCTATTTACAGGGATATTGACCTTGTCTTTTTCAATCATCTTATCTTTGTCCTGATGTGTTCTCATCCATCGATCACATGTCTGGGTTGTTTTGTGATCCCAAATCAATCTCACACTTGAACTGCATTCTTTGACTACATGTGTTCCCATAAAGATCACACATTAGTCAAAGAGAGGCAAATGTATGCACCCTAAAATGGTCGCCTAGAATATGCGCCCCCATTCTTCAATTTATCAAATGACAGAATCAATTTATCAAATTCCTGAATCAATGCTATACAACAGTTTAATTCAAATCAATTTCCTTGATCAAATCATAATTAATTTAATTATTTCAATATTTCCTAAGGTTTGATCATTTCATCAACTATCTTATTTAATTAAAAGAAAACAATCCCTTTTATTAAATAAAATAATCTTATTTAATTAAAACTCCTTTTTAATCAAATAATTTTATCTTATTTAATTAAAATCTCTCTTAATTAAATTATCTTATCTTATTTAATTAAAATCTCTCTTAATTAAATAATCTTATCTTATTTAATTAAAATCTCTCTTTTAATTAAATAAAATAATCTTATTTAATTAAAAGAACATCCCTCTTTTAATTAAATAAATAAAATCCCCACTTAAATCCCTCTTTGTGTTGAAAAAGGAAATAAATTAAATAAAAGTAAATAAA
>MU224161.1:241107-253748 GCA_018584345.1 Thuja plicata
GTATTTTTGAATGCACACCTGTTATGTCAGATCTTCAACATGATCATCTATGGACTTTGTGTTGTAGTTGTTTGTGTATTTGGAAAGAATATCTCATCTTTCTTTCTCAGTTTCTTTCTATAGTGCATTTTTTAGGTAGATATTTTCTTGTAGTTTTTAGTGTTAATTTTCTTTCCAGTTGGTTAAATCTTTCACTTCTATTTTGTGTTTACAAATAGAAGTTTGTAAACCTTTATTTCTTTTAGGTTAAAAGCATTATCAGTTTTAGTGTAAACTTATTCATTGTAAATCTTACACGGGGAGCTGTACCCGATTAATTCAGAGGGCACTTACGTTCTTCATGGCGAAGTGACCCAACTGTTGGTGCTGGTTGAGTCTTCTTATTTGGGCATTTTGGGGTCAATTTGTAATCATTTTCTTTGAAGACAAATCTGTTCACCAACAAGATGCATATTTCCTTTCAATAGATTAATCTTGCATATTTCCTTCATAGAGTAATTTGCATATTTCCTTTCATGCATTGTTATCATATAGATTAGTTTCATTCTCATTCGCAATGCATATTTGATGATAATGGAGACTAGCATTCTTTCTCTTCCTCTTTGAATCTCTCATTTCATGGTGTACTTGCATGGGCATAACTAGGTCTAAACTAAGGGCCTCCATTACAAACTCTTACACTCCATGAATAGGGAGCTATGAGTCACCATTTGAGACCTCATTCTTGAGAAATCTTAAATATAATGACTCATAGAAGTGTGTCAACTTTTCAACACACACATAGAACTTACATCTGAGAGCGCAACATCAAGCGATGTGTATTCTGTGATTGTGGGATTTGTGATTGACTGGACAGTGTGCGATGTTAAGTATATTAGGTAATGTGCATTTTACACTCAACGATGAATAAAGGACATCTGAGATGCCTATTTCTTCACTATTTGAAGAGAAACGACCTAAGGAGAATAGAGATTAGATAGTATCAAACTATCTAACACCTACATTACATGATCAATCTAAGCGGGAATTCAAAATTCAGTGTAACTAAGGTATTTACATCATCTACTCATACAGAAGTTATTGATGCACCTTTGATTTATGATGTTGTAGATCGCCCTAGATACAAATTCAAGAAACATCTATTTAATTCATGTGAAGATGACCCTGAAGGAGCATTTTCCCAGACACCACACAACGTCTTACACATACAGGATATTAGGGCTTACATTCATTGCAAGTATGATATATTGGGTGTTGATGAGCTTTCTACTGAAATGGAATACATGACTCATGATGGTAAAATGAAGGATGAATTCAAACACGTAGATGATCTGAGCATTATGAAAATGTTAGATCTATATGAGTTTAGCGAAGATGAATGGTTCAAAATCTTACTTAGCAGAGTTCATGATCAATTCATCTAGATAAGAGAGCAACCTATAAAGATCTGTAGTTATTTGATTCATTACATAACTGGGTTAGACAACACTGGAGTTATCCCTGTGGCTGAGAAGCACATAAAGAAACAAGTTGAAACCCTAATACATTCTAAAAGGGACAGATGAGCTATGACAGTGAATGATATTTTCCTACAAGATGTCAGACTGATTATGATGATACTTGGATACAAATTTTACTACAACAATAGACCTAATTCAGTTTCTGCAGGAGTCATTATGATGGCTTACAAGATGGTAAAGGAAAACACTAAATATAACCTATGCGAGGTTCTAGCACAAATTTTTTTGGAGAATGTAAAGCTAATTAAGAAGGATAAATCTAAGACTTTTAGATTTGGCTCACTCCTAGTTCATATGTATATCCACATTGAGCATAATTTTCTAGGCATGCATCCTAGAGCATGGAGATAAGGGATACCCACTGGTATTCAGACTTCACAGAGCTACTGAAGGAAAAATAACACATGGGTTGATGGTGAACTGTTTGGCATGATCAAGATTCTTCAAAGGAAAATGAAAGAAAGATTCAGAGTTCCTGAAGAGTTAGTTGAGAAATACAAGGAAATGGTAGTTGTACCTAGAAAGAAATGGTGTTACCCTATGGGTTATGAAGTCAGTTCAGAAGTTTTAACTATGCAAATTGAAAATGTTTTGGCATCTGAAGTTGATACATCTAAGGAGAGATGGGGTGCATATGAAGAAAAATCAGCTAAAGTCAGAGAAGAGTAGACTAGAGGTATGAGGAAAAGAAAAGTACAAAATATTATTGATGACTATGGAGCTAAGGAAGGTTTAACCAAATAAGAGATGAGAGAAGTATGGAAGAAGATAGCAGAGAGATCTTCTGGGTTGGCAAGCACTACTACTACAGCCCTTCCACCTCCAGAAGTTGTGCAGGTAGCTATTCCACCTTCTATACTAATTGATGTAACCACCCCTTCACCACCACATAAGACATTGCAGGAAGAGACAGTAAAGCTTGTACTTTGGAGAAACACAAGATTCACTAAACCGGATTCATGTCCTAAGGAACAAAGGATTGAAGGAGAAGAGAAGAAAGCTGAAAAAGAGACCACAAGTGACAGACATGTATGGAATCCTGATTTGAAGATGTTGGAGAAGAGAGCTATTGAGCAAGGAAAGCTTGTTTCAGTGAACAAATACTATGACAGGTATGAGGAATCTGATAAACTAAATATTGAAGACATAGTGGTAAATCATTTACTTGTTTTCAAGAAGAATCTACTAGAGATAGAGGGAAGTATACCTAACGAACTATATGGTAAAATGGAGAATAGAAAAAAACTTTCACACATTGAAGATGAGGTTATAAGGAATCAAGCTATTGATGACATGTTTCTAGTAGTTTCAATATAGGAAAGAGAAAGAATATTGGGGGCACTCAAACCCTTGTTGAGAACCAAAGCAAGATTAGAGAAAATTATGGGCAGGAAATATAAGTAAATTCTAGAAGAGACTCAGAAGGCATTAGGTCAAATACTTATGAGTAGTATTCCTGAGATGACTCCACCTCCTAAACCTACTATGCCTACACCTATAAGAAATGGAGAGAGCTCTAAGGAAGCTGAGGTAAGTGTTGAGAAGAGGAAGATATCATGCAACCAGATTTCTATTTTTTTGGTGTGCCTTTGACCCTTGACACCTCACTTGATGAGAAGGACCCATTTGTAGGAAATATTGACAACACAGTGGCAGATGAAGAGAAAGAACAGAAAGAGGAAAAATAGAAAGAGAAAGAACAGAAAGAGGAAGAGAAAAAAGTTGAATCTGAACAGAGAAATGAGACAGGTGCAACAAAAGATGAAGAGGCAAGAGTTGAGGTAAAACATGAACCTGACACATCTACTACTCTATTGTTGTCAAGTAAGGATAAGACTTTAAGTACTAATGTTGATAGTGTGGATGATGATGAATTGATGAGACTATCTTTCATCGCATTCACAAAAGCAAAAGAAAGATCTGAGAAGAAAGGAGATAAGAAGACTAAGGTAATTACTAGAGCAGTTAATATTATGAACAAACTACTCCTAGTACCTATTGTTTTTGAAGGAAAGTATGAAGCAGAGAATTTGAGTTTGGCACTAGATGATTGTGATAGTCACTATGAGTCTTTAGTGAAGATTGTTGGAGAGAAGGAAGAGAAGAGTTATCAAGAAAAGAAGTTGAAGGAATTTTTCCAGTCTATTTCATGGGACTTGGGCATTCTGAGATTAGCTACATCAAAATCAAGAAGTTGTGTCACACATGGAAGGATGCTATACAACTATTGTATAAATCCTATCAGACATATTTAGAATATTGAAGATATTGTAGCAAAGGACATGGCTACATTGAATAGTATGATGGACAGTTGTGAGACCTTCTCACAATCTATATTAGAGATGGAAAGAGAAATAAAAAATATCTATGACAAGATGAATGTCTTAGATATTGAGAAAGAGAGAGTAATGACAAGATTTGGTTTGATGAAGAGCCTAACCACTCCTAAGCTATCAATTCTTGAAGTTCATTTATCTGATATGGAGAAGACTGCAAAGTCATTAACACATTCTATGCCCATAGAGTTAAAGGCATAAGAGACATAATCCTATGCACTGAATGGACTAATTCATGTTAGTCAGTTGTTGATTGAGTCATGGAATACAGAAGTGAAGATCATCGAAGATACCTTCCTGAATGTACTTAAACTGGTGAGCAAGCACTAAAATTCTACCATTTTGTAAATTTTGGATACACCTTTGTCATTTTTGTCAAAGGGGGAGAAGAGAAGAAAAATTAATTAAGGAGAAAAGCAAAAAGTATACGTTTAAAGAGAAAAACAAAAAACAGTGAGTTGGGACAGTTAGTCATTTTTTGCTAAGTGTTGTCATCAATGCCAAAGGGAGAGATTGTTGGAAAGTGATGTTTTTGGTATAGTATGAGACACTTATGAGTTTTCATTTATGGAAACACATCTGATATATTGATCGATTGGAATGAAGTTTAGTTTTGGTGATACAGTCTTCAAAATGACTAAGTATAGAAGCAGAAATACAGAGTATAACAATATTGTTTTGGATAGCAAAGATTGAGTACGATGTTTTGTGACTAGCGAGATTAGTGGAAGATACTATGGAGTATTTATGACCTCCACCTAAGATCAATTTGGTTTTGGTGATGATTATAGAGAGTTAGACTGATTTGAAGACATGCGTAGACAACAAAACAACGTAACAGAGCAGTTGAACAAGTAGCGATGATTTAAGGAGTATGTCATGGACTTCTGGAAAGATAAGTTGGATTATTATTCTGGATAACCTATATTTTGGTTATGTAAGAGATCTGGCTTTATATTTTCTCTTTACATTATTAATTATATTTTGTATTGAGAGCCGACTAGGGGAGGATGCCACCAGACTTTGGAGTTTCAGTCTCTGAAACCCTGAAGTTAGTGATGTCACCCCGCCGGTTATAAAAGTGGCCCGAGTCACTTTTGTTCTTACTTATGTTTTTTTGTCTACGTCTTCTAGACCTCCTCGCATGCTCATTATTTTCCTCCTCGCCTCCTCGCCATTCTTTTCCATGTCAGCTCTCTTTTTTCTCAAAGCCCTTTTGTCTCCCCCCTTTCCTCATGCCTTGCCGGTAGGGTCCTTCTCATTTTCTTTCCTCTTTTCATTTCGGGTTTGGTTTTTTTTTTTTTTTTTTGTTGTCTATTTAGGCTTTGTCTTTAGCCTGGTCATATCATGCTCCCTCCTAGGTCTCTAAGGTTCGTACCCTTGACCTCTGGTTGGGTCGCGCTCCCTCATTTTTATTTTTTTTCTTTTTCTTTGCATTTTTTTTAGTTTAGGGTTTTTTTTGCGTCATGACCTAGTCGTAGGTTTTTGGCCTCTAAAAGGTCAAAAATAGCCTCCTCGCTAGCAATTTTTCACCAAGTGCAGTTTTGCACTTTCAGACATTTCAATGTTTCACACAATCCATCACCTCCGAAACACCAAAAATGTTGAAACCCAAAGACAAGGTCATCCCTCTCAGAAGTTTTAACATTCTTGGACTCCAAAAATTTGTTTGGAGCTTCGCACAGCAAAATGTCAAAGACATTTTCATCAGCCCTTGATTCTTTTTCAAGATTTTAGGCTTTCACACCATAAATTTCTACATAGTTTTCACACTCCGCAAGTCCAAAAATGCTTGCTTCACCATAGTCTTATCCTTCAAAGTTCAGCCTTTTGCACCCCGACCTTGTCTTCGGAGTTTAAAAGTCCAAAAGTCTGAAAGAGATTTAAATTTCATTTCTAGCTACTTAAGATCCATCTGCTTCTATTTTCCTTAGTTGTAGGTTTGTTTGTTTCCTGCTTTAGTAGTTTCTTCAATAAAGAAAATGATATTTGCATGTTTCCTTGTAGGAATGCCTGAGAAGTGGACAACATCACCAATGAAGTACCTATTTAAAGGGAATCATCCGCCTTTGAAGATCCGGAATAAGCACCTAAAAATCACCAATATAGACATCGGGAATATGGATTGGAACAAATTCTTGGTAATATATTCCCAATTAGCTGGTAGATCAGAATATTGCACTTCCTTGGTCTTATCAAGCCTGGTCAATGCGACAACACACCTGGTATCATTCATGTCTTATGAGCTCATCATGACATTGGCCAACCACTACACACCAGATGAGAGGGTGGTCAAAAACATAGAAGGATGGGTAGTTCCATACCTGAGGTCAGACAACATTGAAGATATATTCCATCTTCAGACGGGTGTGGATAGATTCTATGACTTCTCTATAGAGAAGGGTTTGAGATGGTTCAAGAACAAGATTCAAGACACCTATGAAATTTCCAATTAGGAATACCTCATGCAACCACTCTCAAAGAATAAGCTACACAAAATAGACCTTAGGAGGGGATACTTAAGGGATGACATCCAAGCGGTGTTCACATTGATAAGCCAAGTATATGGACTACCTCAGTCCATCCAACTCGAGAGCTGAAAGATCTTACTAATAGAGAAGATAAGGAACTGCAAGGCCATATTCGATTGGGCCACCATCCTAAGTGATAAGATGGATGAGAAACTAACCGCTGTGAAGCACAACCCCAATTTTTATATGACCTCATACATAGTGTACATGTTGGCCGCATGAGAAGACTATCCCAGGCTTACAAAATAGGGAGCCTTTGGTGAACTTAATGCATGGCCATTCACTGTCTATCCATAACTGATAAGAAGAACCAACATGCCTGAAGATAGCCTAGATTACACAATAGTGAATGATGCATTCATCTTTGCAGTCATCAAATCCATAGAGGGTGACTACGCAAATAGGTTATCAGAAGAGGATGTTTCCAAAGTAAGGGCCATAGGGGCGTATTGCATATAATTTAGAACCTTCACATACATCAGAGTGCCAGGATCTACCCTAAACCCCAAGAAACTACCCAGGTACCCATCTGATTGGGTAATCATCTTGGAAATGGATAGGTAGCTCAGAGATGCATATGATAACATCAAGCATAAGAAGAATTTTTTTTGGGATTTCCCAATTTCTATAGGCCCTTACACTCTCAAAGATATGAAGATTTGCAATTCATTGGCCTATGACTGGTATGAGTCCCCACTCCAAACATATAAACACATCAGGGCCTGATTTGATCCCATAGGCACTTATAACCATATCATTGGAAAATTATACATCCACAAGCCGCATATTGAAGATCATTGGATGAATTGTGTGGATGACGACAAAGTGAGGATCGTGTATTATTGCAGGATGTCCCTCACATTAGCAGCAGCGACCTTAGAGGTCAGTATCCCCCCAAGGTTTGGGACAAAGATTCAGATAATGTGTTGGTACCGATCTATAATTTTGATAAAAAATACAATACACCTATCCTGAATGCAGAGATAGACAAAGAAGAAAATGATAACATGGAATTCAAAGCAAGGCATGTGGTTAAGGAAACTATGGTATGGATCAATAAGCCTTATCAAATGGATCCTATTCCCATGAAGTCACTAATGGATCCACCCAAGAAGGTGGACAAGAAACATGGAGAGAGGCCCACAATGCCCCAATTCAACAAGGCCCCACCCAAAAAGTTGGGAACAGTATATGGGCATGAATTGCAGTGGAATACAATTCCAACCCTAGGCATAAGACCCCAAAAACTAGGATGATAGAGGAAATAGATCCTCCTTTCAGACCATCACAGACCACCCAAAGAGAAGGCCCTTCCACCTCTAACATGTCTCCTCCTACCATTGGAGAAGGGAAGAAGACTTAAAAAAGAAAGAGAGCTTCTGCCTCTCCCCGATTGGAAACTTTTCAAGAGGAGCCAAAACATGAGGATGTGCCCTTAGTAAAAAGGACAAGGTCTTGGGAAGCCTCTCTAAGGAAAAAGGAGAATACACAGAAGAATACAGAGGCTCAAAAGGAGTAGGAAAATCCTTCATATACACTTGGCTCAGATGAATTCCTTATGTCATATTTTGAGGGCCTAAATGGTTTTGCAAACCAAGAACAAGATACACCTGAGTCCATAGTAGGAATTAACATAGAGGCATAGACGCCCATCCATCCTTAAGTGACCACTTCACCCCCATCCCAATTCATGAACCCTACATTAAACATGCCTCACATGGGAGTGGATTATAGTACCGACCAAAGGGAAGAAACTCAAGATGCTAGTGTTGCCCAGAACATAGAAGGGGATAAAATTGCAAGAGAAAATTCAACACCAACTCCACTACCTTATGTTCTAACTCCACCAACTTCTATCCCATCTCCTATTCCTACTCCACCACCTTCTCTCCCAACTCCCACACACACGCTGCCTCCTTCTATTTCTACTCCACCACATAAAATGAAAACTCCTACTCCAACATCATTTCTTCCTCAACCTTCCTCTAGCCCGACTCCCCAAGTGTCGGTAAGTATAGAAGTTGCACCTCCTCTCCAAACCACACTAGAATCCATGACAAGTCTGAATGCATAAATATCAGTTAGTTCCTTCAGGGATGAAGGAAAGGATAAAGATGAATAGGATGCTACTAGGGAAGAAGAGAAGGGAGAGGAAGAAAAGGGAAAGGAAGAAAGACATGAAGGAGAAATGAATGAGGAAGAAAGAAGGGAAGACGGTGAACGTGAAGAGGAATCAGATAAAGAGGAGAGGGTAACCCCTAATCCACAAAGCTTGGCTTTAGTTCTTCACATCACCCCATATGACCCAGTTACCACCTTTAGTAAACCCACTTGGTTCACTAAAGAGAGTTAATCATGATAGATAACTTACACTGATGAAGAGCATGGAGAAAACATAGATATGTCATTCTTAGGGCAATCCTTCCATCAAATGGAGGCTAATATATCAACAAGAACCATATCATACATCACTCAAGATACCAAAGGTCACTGGAAGGCATATGTGGGAGTTCCCTCTACCAGCACATCTCAAGCGCAAATAACCCCAGAAGATTATACATTTGAAGAGGTGGATCTAGGAGAACCAACCAGAGAAGGAAGTAAGACTCTGGAAGCTTTAGGGTTCAAACATGCTCTAAGATTTGTGAGCAAAGACGAAAAAACTATTAAGTCCCTAACATAGCAGAATGAGGCTCTGAAGAAATTCATTCATAATATGGTGGGTCCCATTGACCCAATTTTCCCAGAGGACTCATTACAAGCCGTACTAGAAAAGAAAGCTACTTTGGACTTGCCAATAGGGGTGTCCTATCCTTTCATTCAAGCAAGTGTTGATTGGAAGAATGACTTTGAACAGTCAGGAGAGAAGATGATTAGGGATATCCTCTGACCATTCAAGGTTATCCTTAAAGAAGCCACCCATTTGGTGGATCTTATGGAAGGATATGGAGGTTTGGACTCTAGATTGGCCCAGTGGCAATCATATTTACAAGATCTCAAGATAATCAGGAAACAGAGTTTCCAGATTTTGGTCAAGATATATGAAGGTGAACTAGAGATGGATAACTTTAGTACTTGGACCAAGAGAATAGAAAACTCCAAAAAGGTCCATGATAAATGTTTGGAGAAGGTGTATCAAAATCATAAGGCGATCATGGAATGGGTAGAAGAAATAGAGGAATTTTTTCGTATGTATTGAATTAGAGTTATACCGAGATGAGGAAAGACAAATTTTATGCCCAACTAAAGAAGTGATACAACAATTCAAAGGTATTCTGGCAGGAGTCAGCACCAAAGAGGACCTACACCAAATTTTCTACTTAAAGGAGGATATGCAAAGGATCTTTTAACATGGAGAAGAGATCAATTTCTTTGCTTATGAACTAACCATCTTCAGAGAGAAGCAAGAACAATGGATTGCCAAAGGCACTAGAAATGTGTTCTCAATATCCCCTTTTCTCATTTGAATCTTATGATACTACGAACTCAAATATTTCTTAGAAAAGTACTGAGTCCCATACAACTCATCAATCAACTCATATATCCTAAGAATTGGACAATGATTTTTTTAGTGGCGAATATTCGTCAATTGGTGAAATATTGGGGTCAGATATGTCGAGAAATTGGCGAATACTATCATTAAGAGAAGTGCTCAGATCGCCTCTTTTTCATGCAATATTTTTCCCATCGGAAATTTATTTTCCACCTTTTGGTTGTGATGACCATACTACATAGACATTTAATCACCACTAGCTCATACACAGTTTGAATATTTATTAGTTGTAATTTTGCCTAGAATTCGAGGACAAATGCAAGAAACCACCAATGGACATGCATGCATTCACCAATATCGACATGTAATTTTTTAAATTTTGAGGGGCCATATCGCCAACAAGTATTAATTATTTTTTTCTTTAGGCCAAACCCAATTCACTCCCTACTACTAGTGAATAGTAATGGCAGTTCCATATTCACCTTCAAAATTTAAAATGCATCGCAACAATCCCACCCTAATTTTCCAAATTTATATCTCCCAATCATAGAATGACGCACAATTTTCTAAATTTTCTTTGATATAAATACATGAGAAGGTGAGATTTTATATTTCGCAAATTGTTCAGATCGGTCTATACTTCCAGAGGCTCGCGACACAATTTTCTCATAAATTTTTTAGATGGTGAGTTGCTAACAAGCCCTGTCACTATGAAAACTTAACAGTAAGTGACAAAGGATATAATATTGATGTTAGTGTTTTCCATTTTGAGTTGTTAGTGTCTGCTATTTTGATTTTAGAATTTTCTTGCAGCTTAGCTATTAGGACATATTTTTGTCCATTATTTTATGTTATTGTTTACATGACATGCATTGTTACAAGATAATTTTGAAGACATTATTTTGCCATTAGTATACTCAGAGGAAAGACACAGTCAGAAAGCATTACCGGAAGATAGCAGGCATCACCGGCGGAACACAAGCAGTACCGGTGAAATGCAAGCATACCCGAAAGCACAAAGAATTTTGAGAAAAAATGCTAAGTATAAATATGACAAGCTTCATCGATGAACATAAGCATTACCGCCGAACACAAGCATTACCGGCAACACAGTTTCCAGAATCAACCCGACAGGAACAGACAAGCATACCCGATGACATGTTCAGAGAAAGGAACACCGACGATCAAGATAACTGACCATCAAAACCGACAGACAGATCAAGAACTCGCAAATTGTGGATCTGAGTTTTACACATCGATTAAAGCAATTTAAATCTATTTATAGAGTTTTATTTTTGTTTTAAATCATATTAGATGGTCATGCATGCTTTATGTAAATGCTTTAAAGCATCCTAACAGATCTAAAGCATATTTAACTACAGATCAAGATCAAGTTGTATATCTTGAATCTAGAGTTAACGTGTAAATGCATGAATCAAGAATTGAGCCTAGATTAGTATAAATAGATGTTCATACTCAATTGTGAGTACATGAATTCTTAATAATTGATATCCATGAAGAGCATCTAAGGAGTAGAAGGTAGAATTCATGCAAAGAGAAGAAACAGAATACATCAGTTATCAAAGAACACACAGAGGCTACCGAAAAGCAGATAAAGGTAATACTCAATCATGGAAGGATGATTAACAGTATTTTTGGAGCTTCATAGGATCTATTTTATCAGCAATTGAAGATTGCATTCATCATCAGATCAAATACTTATGTACTTGCATTCTAACAAGTGCATCACATCTAAAATCCTTTTATAGAAGGTGGACTTAACCATCCTTTGTAAATCTCTTAACAGAGTGCACACTTAACAGAGTGCACACTTAACAGTGTTGCTAAAGCTTCAAATGAAGTAGATGTTAACAGGTCTCCACTGTAATACTCCTAACAGGGTAGGTCACAGAAGTGACCAAATTGTAAGCCTTAACTGGCTCTTCTTATCTGCAGACAGTGAAGTTTGTGGGTAACAATCCCCATTGTAGTTTTTACTTCCTTAATAGGAGTTTTCTACAATACCATATCTTGTGTTATGTGTTATCAAATTTCATGTATGTTTCTTTTACTGTTACACAACAAATGGAATGTATGATATGATTTCACATACATAAAGAAAGATGAACAAATAGATAAGTTGTTTTACAAACTAATGACTAAGGGTTAATGAGCTAACCGAGAAAAGTTTTAGAGGTACTGATTCACCCCTCCCCTCTCAGTACATCATCTCAATACAATTCCAACAATTGGTATCAGAGCCTATTCTCTCTCTTGAAAATCTTAAAGACTTGAGAGAAAAGATCAGAGCTATGGATAAGTTCAGACTGGACATGACTATTGAGAATGAGCAGTTACAGATGCAAATAAACTTTGAGCAGTATAAGGAGGTGAAGATAAAGCTAAGAAAACTTCTTGATGAAAGACAAATAATGGCAACCAAGTTGAATGAGAAAGACTACAAAGAAATGGAAATACAAGAATATTTTGAAGCAGCAGAATCATCAATGAGAAAAGCTTCAAACGCATCAGTTAAAGAAATTACAAGTATTCAGGAGATCAATCTACATTTGACAGATCAAATCAAGATGTTGCAAATTGGTCAAGAGACTCAAATGGTAAAAATGATTAATGTTATGAATGATGCAAGAAAAGCTAAAAATGAAAGAACACTAGCCATTGATGACAGGAGGAAAATTACAGAGAAGCTACAAGAAAAAGAATCAGAGATTCAAAGACTCACTGAGCATCACCATGAGGT
>MU224161.1:260230-283396 GCA_018584345.1 Thuja plicata
CACACTTAACAGTGTTGCTAAAGCTTCAAATGAAGTAGATCTTAATAGGTCTCCACTATAATACTCCTAACAGGGTAGGTCATCAGAAGTGACCAAATTGTAAGCCTTAACTGGCTCTTCTTATCTGTAGATAGTGAAGTTTGTGGCTAACAATCCCCACCACAATTTTTACTTCCTTAACAGGAGTTTTCTGTGATACCATATCTTGTGTTATGTGTTATCAAATTTCATGTATGTTTCTTTTACTGTTACACATCAAATGTAATGTATGATATGATTTCACATACATAAAGAAAGATGAACAAATAGATAAGTTGTTTTACAAACTTATGACTAAGGGTTAATGAGCTAACCAAGAAAAGTTTTAGAGGTACTGATTCACCCCTCCCCTCTCAGTACATCATCTCAATACAATTCCAACAAATTTATCTTTTTTATTTTCCCTCTTTTATCTATCATTGTATTTTGTATCAAATTCATTCTTGAAAAAAAATTTAGTGAGAGATGTCGAGCAACAAGACTCCTGAAATTGTCCAATGGAGGCCATTGAAACGCATAAATAATATAATGTCATACTTTAGCGATATATTAGATGGAGCTACAACCTCAAAACCTACACCCAATGAATTATTTGATGCAGATGCCCCTGTTGCAGAGAATGATCCAATGGGTACCCAGTGTAGCGAGACTAAAACAATCGACTTGGTTGACAATATCAATGCCACTGCTCCTGGCAATGTTGTTGTTGAGAATGTTGCAAATGTTGGTGTAAATCTCATTGATGCTACTGTTGAGAATGACACATATTCTGGTGTATATAATGGAAATCCTATTGCTGAGATTGTCATAGATGATGGTGTAAATGTCAATGATGGTGCTGATGTAAATGCGTGGAAGAGAAGAAAAGAAACAACTAAATTAGTCCACGAGTAGGATATGAAAAGGTCATTTTAGATGAATTGGGCTTCAAAGTACCCATTCATTATTGAAGTGCCAAACCCAGACCCATAAAAACTTCCAATAGAATGAAAGTGTAAAATTTGTACTGAGAGACTTGGTAAGGACACAAAAATGTAGCTGAAATTGGACACAATAGAAAAGCATATTGGGAAAGTGGTCAGATGAAAAACAAAGGAAGAATGTAAGAATGTCATGTATACAGAGGAATTTTATGTGAATCAAGAAAAAGAGAAGGAAAAATCAAAACACATAGGTTCACTTGAAGCTCAATATAAAAAGCTGATGGATGAAACATATCTTCCTTTGGCTACTCTTTTTAATCTTCGGAGAAGAGGTTGTCCTATAATAGACTACTCTGATATTGTTGGATTATTAAAAAAATTGCGTGTTCCATGGTAATAACTGATCTACATGAAAAAGTAAAGGAGCTAAACTATATTGGTGTATGCAAAATAGATGTCTACTGATATAAATGAAATACTACTACTATAAAGCTAATAAATCTATCTAAATGCAACAGAATGAAGAATACAAATGATCAAATGAAGTTAAAACAAGTTTACCTTCACTTACCCATTGTACCTTGTCTCCATTTTCCTCCTAGCTTTGATTTCTTGGATATGTTTGAGCTCTCAGATTTCCAATTGAAGCTCCCTTCCCAAGATGTCACCAAAGTGTGAAGATTGAGTGGATGTATGCAAAATGCAACAAATGGATGATGGAATAGTATGAAAATGCTTGGATGCTTGATTGAATTCTTGATTGCTTGATTGCTTGATTACTTGAATGCTTGAATGCTTGAATGCTTGATTGCTTGATTGCTATTTTTCTATTAGCTCACAAAGGAAAAATAAGGCTCCTTTTATAGGATTTTGGAGGACCCGAGCCTAGGTGGCATGATCCTAGAGTGGATATTGAAAGGTGGAAGATCCTGGGGTTTCTATTGACTTGGTTGAAGGGGTTGAGAGAAAGGGGGATATAGTTGGAATGCGAGAGAAAGAATAGGGAGTATGTTCCTCCTACATTGACATAGAGGAGAAGAAGGTGGAAGGGAAAGACACATGTCAAGTGTCTCACAAAGACCATTGAGAGGAAGGAGGAAGGACTTTTTCCTCATGAGGACTCTTGGTACAAGTGTCCCATGAGTCACCTTGGACTCTTTGAGGTGGCTTGAGAAGCTCCTTAGGAATAGGGATTGCTTCTTGACTTAGTGTAGGATAAGACATGTGGTCATGAGACCAAGTCTTATGAGGCCACATAGCCCTTAGGAATAGGACATGTGTGGGTGAGGATAATGATTTATTAATAATTAATTGTTTTAGACAAGGTGATGTGTCAAGTGACTAGGTCTATGAGGTAGACTAGGAGGCTTAGTCATATTTAGTGACTGTGTAATTAATCACTTTAATGAGACTATTTTAGAAGACTTAAGATAAGAAGAATAGACTATAGTAAATGTATTAAATATATTAAATAATTTACTTAATAAATAGAAGAAATAAATATTAATTAAATAATAAATATTTAATTAATTCATCAAGTCAATATTAATTAAATAATAAATTTTTAATTAATTAATTAGTGAAGCCATTTTTTAGTGTATACATTTTGCCCCTATTTGAAATAATGTGTTGGTCACATTGTGTCAAAGAAAAATCCATCTTTTTGCCCATGCCCCAGACAATGTTGACGAAGACAACCTATGCATGCCCCCTCGAGAGATTGATTGACAAAATTTTTGATTGTGTTGTTTTGGTGTTTTTTTTTTTTTGTTTTTTGTTTTTTTTGGAATGTTCAATCAATCTCACAAAAAGAATCAAAAGAAATGTTAGGGAAAATGGGGTGAAACAGAATGATATCGATGGGTAGGGTCCATACATCTAGCAAAATAGGTCCACAGGCTATATATAGGGTCAAAGGGTCCACTATAGGATCATTATGCATAGTTGTCATTTGGAGATTGGAGATTGAAGAGAGAGCAAAGCAAAGCTGAGAAGATGTCATTCCCACTTTTAGATCACCACTTCGAGAGGGTCAGACACTTTCAGAGGCCATTGGATTCTGGAGAGCCGGTAGGTGATTCATCCTGCTTTGTCAATTGTGAATGTTTTATAGGATTTGTATCATGTTTAGGATAGATCCAACCATAGGTTAGGTTAGGAATTTTGATTATTTTTAGGTGAAAAATGAATGTGCAGTTGCAGCGCATGTATGTGCAGCAACTAGCAATGTTTGTGCAAAAGCTACGCATTCATTTAGGGATCCTGTGCATGCATGGGATTGGAAATTCGATGCTACATATTTGTTTATAAATGATGCGTATCTATTAAAACTATGAAAATGACAAGGGTTCTTGCGCATACATTTTTCTGTGTTGTGCATTCATGTAAAGATAGATTTTGGATAAAATGGCAAGTCAATTAGGTCAAACTTGATATCAATAAGCCGATATGATCTGGTTGGTGTTTTATTTTGATGGATTTGTGTCAAGATAGGAAACATTATAGCATGGTCTCTATTAAACCTTCTTTTTGGTAGATAATTGATAGGATTATCTGTTGATACATGTGATAAACATGTTTTCAATTGATAGATAGGATAGATAGATAGATCAGTTTGATCGAACCTAATAGTTTGATTAGTTGATTGTCAATGATAGGAGGACATTAATGACATCTTGATGTCACAGGAGAGATATCCCATGACACAGAATCTGAGATCAGCACTATCAAAGACCGACAATGTTTTGATTGGGGTGACAGGCCTATATCATGTGATCTACACGCTCGAGATTCAGGCAAATCTGGGTATGTTGACTGCATTGGCGGAGAGATGGCACTCAGAGATGATTACATTTCATCTTCCTATAGGAGAGATGATTGTGACATTAAAGGATGTTTATCACATCTTACGACTACCTATCACATGAGAGTTGGTGCAGTACGACCGATATGGTGGTTTGACAGAGTGCAAAGGATTTTTTGGTGATGAGACGAGCCAGAGATCAGCTGGGAGGATATGGTGGAGTTATATGAGCCACTTCTGGTTGTGTTGGCTGGAGTGATCATAGGATATGTCTTCCTAGATCAAAGATCACATGGCTTCATAGTTGGGTGGGGCCGGACGCTACAGAGGATGATGGATGAGGGGACCCATTTTGCTTGGGGGGTGTGCTTGTTAGCATATATGTATCATGATCTTCATCAGGTGGTATATCAAAGGGGAGCCTCTTTATCAACAGGTGTTACATTGCTCCATGTGTGGGCATGGGAGCACATTGCCATTACACGACCTATAGCTTTGAGATTCCGAGGTGCTGGGCATCCATATATTTTTCTTTATGCATCAATCTAGTCTCAGCGTAAGCTGGGATGATTGGATTTTTGGAGGTACACTTTTGATACTATAGATGTTGTGATCTGGAGACCCTACCTGGGCTATGAGCTATGGGAGGATGAGTGTTAGCTCGGATACTTCTTTGAGTCTTGATGGTTGATAGGGAGGACTCCCTTTATTATAGAGAGGCAGATGGTGAACAGGGTCCTACAACAATTTGGAAGGATTTAGGGGATGCCTCAGGGGGTGAAGGAGTTTGCATGCACCCACCAAGAGAGACAAGACTAGGGGTTGATGGTGTCATACGAGATTACGAGGAAGGAGTTCTTGGACATGCCATTTTAGGCATGGTCGATGAGATAGGGGTTCGTAGACCCAGGCATGATGATAGAGTATGAGAGATACCTAAGGGATCATCCATTCCCTAGACTGATGAACCCAGCAGAGAGGCCACCACGAAGAGATCCAGAGGATAGACATCAAGGTAGGCAAAGAGCCTGGGATAGGAGAGGCTGAGGGGGAGGTAGAGGGGATGATGATGATAGAGATGATGGAGGTGATGGTCCAGATAAAGGGAGGTGGGATAGAGGGAGACCACAAGATTTGATGCCACCTCCGGCCAGATAGGAGGTACACCAGCCACCGCCATAGAGACCAGCAGCTGCCCTGAGATAGGCATCAGTATAGGCATAGGCACAAATATAGGCACAAAAACTGATAGATCCCTTAGTACAGGTACAAGTTCTAATATAGGTAGGACAGGTGTAGGATGAGGCCGATGTGATACTGGGCCAGGTGGGAGTGGTACAAGGTGGATTTGTATAGGATGATATTCAGGACAAGGCTATACTCGATGCTAGGGAGGATGTATAGGTAGAGGTGGATGTTAGGGGTCAGGATCCCTATTTACAGAGGGACACAGTAGAGGAGGTGGACATAGATATTGATGCATTGCTAGTCAGACTAGCAATGATACAGGTACATGTCGACTGCATCCCTAGATTAGAGAGACAGGTGGAGAGACTAGAGGGAGAGATCTCAAAGGTTAGACAAGAGTGAGATACTACCATAGAGAGGTTAGGAGAGGCAGAGACATTACTCGATGAGCTTGAGTCCACAGAGACATTGGGGCCTCATCCAGACAGTCTCCAGATGATGATGCAAGCTGGTAGGGAGATCACCTACTGGAGAGAGGCATATAGACAAGTTATTCCATGGGATCAGTGGATTGGTAGCTTTAAGGAGAGCTCATATGCAGTGTGGAAAATAGCACATCAGAGACAGGGGTCGGTGGGTAGTAGGGGTACATCATCACACCCATTGAGACTACCATCAAGTTCTAGGGATCCATCAGCGGCAGGGACCTCTATTGTAGCACGCAGACATCACCAAACATATTTTTGAGTTAATGGATCTTAGAATTTTGTTGTACACATTATATTTATGGCTTCATTGTATCATTATTGTATTATGATTATAGACTTGATGGACACTTATGGACACATGGTTATTTTATGAGATATCATTGGACATTTGGACATGTTATTTTTGTTTTATGGACTCTTGATGATAGAATTTATATATGATGCAGCTCTCTTATGATTACTTCTATGATGCATTTCTTATGATGATATACATATGTGGATACTGACACATGCAGGATGTGATGAATAACTTTGATTATGCATTTTTCTTTATGACTAGTAATGTAACGATCTATCTTTATATGGATGCATAATGGTTATGATTGGATCATGTAATGACAAATGGTATATGAATGAATGGGAAATAGATGGATGAATAATAATGATTGAAACAAATGATAATGAAAATGATAATGAACCTAATAATATATGATAATGATATAATGATGGTAATAATATAATGACATATAATATGATGAAATGACAACTATGATAAAATGAAATGATTAGAATATGCATGTAAACTTAAATGGTTATATACAAATGAACAATCTGAACGAAGAAAAACTAAGGACATCTACATAATGGACCATGATAAATGCTATATTTTTGTTATCCAGAATGTCCTCAATTTTAAACAATCATGTGTCCGACACAAGAAGAAAAGACAAAGAGAAAAGGTGATCTAAGCAGGATATCCTACAGAACCCTATAAAAGGAGATTTTATGATCTATTAAATGCAATGCAAAATGTGTATCTCCACAACTTCATAAATATCTTAAAACTTCATAATTATTGGAATTTGATATTCACCATTGAGCTCGTTATGTTGCAAGAAGATGCAAGCATCATGGTATAATTAAACCAGGATGACCTGAGCACTTCTTGCATGGAGTTTAATATAGAAAACTTGACAAGCATCTAGGTATAATTGAACTGAGATGACCTGAGTTTCATTTGCATAATAGATAAGGAATATCCCTCCCTCCATCAGGGAACAAATATTTAGAGTCGAGGTATGTGTGGCATATCACCGTCAATAGTATTCGCATAACAACATGATTTGTATGTTGTCAATACTTATTCAATGGATGAAGGCACTTACACACAAACTCCCCAATTATTTGCTCCTTCAACTTCATTGGAAAATATCCCACAAACAGCAATCAAAGACAATATCATGTCCCATCCCGGCTATTCTAATAAATGACATATTTGGAGTGTTAAACTCATGTCAAATATATCCTGGAATAGCATAGGAACATGATAACAATGAAATCCATATATGAATGCATAATCGTATAAAAAATCATTCTAACATGCCTGCCATGAATATACATTTCTTTGACAAAAGATAGTGTTAGGTTTATTGATCAGTTTGGTCGATGTGATGTTGTTGCAAATGTATAGATAATCGGTCACATTTCAAAAGATAGGTTCACAGATTATGAATCATGATTAGAATATCATTGTGTAAGAACAGTTGATTATGTTTCGCTTGTCTGGTGAAAATTACTCCATTTTGTCTGCTAAGAGTCGTGACTATCATAGATCCACTTCCCAAACTAGGTTGAGGACATGCCCCTAGCTAGGTGATGGACTGACTTATTATGGGTGAAGAAAGACACACTAGAGTAGGATGAAGACCAAGACACTAGACCAAGCTATGATGGGGTTTTATTAGGGATTTATACAATGGATAGGATAATCATATATTGGCCATTTTATTATGATATGTACAAGGTGAAGGGTGACTTGAATAGTCACTTTATTATGGATATATATACAAATGGGATGATGCGCTACAAGAATCCTAATAGAGGGAGGAGCTAATTTGTCACAAATGGTGCCTATTTCCAAGTTTTCTCCACATGCTTTTATTGCAATTTTCTTGTGATTTTTTATTTTTTTTATTTTTTTATTTTTTCATATCCCTTGCACTGGGATTTCATGCATAATACTTCTTGAGGTGCATTTTGTTAAGAGGATCATCCAAGAGATCTCCCTCAGATGTAGACAACTGATAGGCCCCAGAACCATAGGTTGTTGTAATCACAAAAGGTCCTAACCAGTTAGGTTCAAACTTGCCCTTCTTCTCACGATGCTGCTGATTTTTGGGATTCTCATGAAGGACTAGATCACCCACCTGAAAGTATCTGGGTTTCACTTTACTATTATACTGACAAGACATCCTTTGCTGATAGAATTTAAAATGATCAAAGGCTCTTTGATGGCATTCATCCAGCAATTCTAATTTAGTTAGCCGTGCAAATCTATAATCTTCATCTGGAATCAAATCTTTCATGGACACAAGAAGAGAAGGTAACTCAACCTCAAGGGGTAGGATAGATTCAGACCCATAGACAAGAGAATATGGTGTGGCTCTAGTGGGAGTACAGATGGAAGTGTGATAGGCCCATAGGGCAGGATTCAATTTGACATGTCAGTCACGACCAGCGTCATTGACAGTCTTTTGAAGGATTTTGACAATGGTTTTATTAGACGCCTCAGATTGACCGTTACCTTGGGGGTAATATATGGTAGAATAATGGTGGGTGATGTGGAATTTAGCACATAGTTCATCTATATCTTAATTTTGGAATTGCTTCTCATGATCAGTAATAAGCTCCATAGGGATACCATATCGGCAAATGATATAATTAAGGATAAACATGGAAACTCAATCCACTTGGTAAAATATTTTGTTGCAATTATAATGAACTTATGGCCATTTGAAGATGGAGGGTGAATTGCGCCCACGAGGTCAAGTCCCCACTGACTGAATGGTAATGTTGTTGTAAAAGGATGAAGCTGTTGTGCTAGTGCATGAATAAGATTCCCATGTATTTGACATTTCTTGCATTTCCTAGCAAAATGAAAGGAATTTGTCTCCATAGTAGGCCAGTAGTAAGCCATATGCATGAGCTTCTTAGCCAAAGAAGGACCACTTGAATGTGTTCTACAAATACCCTCAGGTATGTCTTGTAAGGAAGTTTGAGCTTCATCATGTTCAAGACATCGTAAGAGAGTACCGTCAAGACCTCGTTGATACAAGGTGTCAGATATTAGGAGATAGTAGGAGGTTTGGCGTAAAAAGGTTCATTTTTGGTTTCTGGATAAGTCAGGTGGAATGATATTGTCTTTAAGGTAGGAATATATATTTTTGTAGGTAGGGGAATCTTTTCTGATAATATGACATATGATACTTGTATCAGGATCATCGTATGCAAGATAAGCCAAGGATTCCACTAAGAACTCAAAACAGGCTTTAGTATCTTCCACATCAAATAGAGAAGCAATTATTTCCATAGCATCTATAGCCTTATTTTCATGTCTTGGAATTTTCTCAAGGTAATGATTGAAAAATATTGCTTAAAGTCATCTACCATATGCTTATATGGTAACAACTTGTCATCTTTGGTCTAGTATTCATTATTAACTTGATTGATAATCAACTAGGAATCTCCATAGACGTTCAATTTAGTGACTTTCCATTACAGATTCATCTTCAATCCAATCAGAAAATCTTCGTACTCAACTACATTATTTGTACAAGGAAAGAGTAACTTGTAAGACTTTGGTATTGTATATCCGTGTGGTGTAACAAATAACACTCCAGTTCCTGAACCATGCTGAGTATATAATCCATCAAAGTACAACTTCCATGTTCATGTACATAATGTCAAAATATGTGCATCTAAAAAATTTCTATGTATAGGTTGATCATCTGTTAGTGGTGCCTTGGCTAATTGATCTGCAATCACTTGTCCTTTAATAGCCTTCTGATCCACATACTCAATGTCAAATTCACTAAGAAACATAACCCACTTAGCCAATCTTCTTGTCAATGTTGTCTTACTTAAAAGGTATTTCAAAGGATCAATCTTTGAAATAAGCTTGATGAAATGAGACAACATGTAATATCACCACTTCTATGAAGCAAAGACTACTGCTAGACATGCTCGCTCAATCAGTGAATAATTGAGCTCATATCCCACAAGGGTGCGACTGATGTAATATATAGCCTTCTCTTTTCCTTCTTGATCTTTTTGGGCCAAAAGAGCACTGAGCGAGACTTATGTAGCTAAAATATAGAGAAAGAGTGGCTTGCCTGGAATTGGTGACATAAGAGTAGGAGGATTTGCCAAATATTGCTTGATCTTAGTGAAGGCTTCTTCACACTTATCATCCCACTTGAATAAGATGTTTTTTATGTAACAGGTGTTGAAAAGGATGACTTATGTCTACTAATTGAGAAACAAACCTTCTGATTGATTGGAGGTGTCCTTGTAAAGATCTTAATTGACTGATATTCATAGGTGAAGCCATCTCCATGATCGCCTTAACTTTTTATGGATCAAATTCTATGCCCTTAGCTGAGATAATATACCCTAACATTTTCCTGATGTAACTCCAAATGCACATTTCTTTGGATTGAGTCTAACCTGGTACTTTTCCATTTGGGTGAATATTCTATCCAACCCTCTTAAATGACCATGTATGTTCTTGGATTTTGCTAGGATATCATCAACATAATCCTCCATTATGTTATGCATCATGTCATGAAAGATTGTGGTCATAGCTCTCTGATAAGTTGCACCAGCATTTTTAAGCCCAAGAGGCATCATATTCCAACAATATGTGCCCCAAGGACATGTAAAAGCAGTCTTTTTCTGGTCTTCTGGTGCAATCTTGATCTGGTTATAGTCAGAGAACCCGTCCATTAAGGATAACATCTCATGCCCAGTCGTAAAATAAACTATAATAGCAATGTTGGGTAGTGGAAAGTCATCTTTAGGACAAGCCTTATTGAGATCTTGAAAATCTATACAAATCCTAATAGACTTGTCTGGCTTGGTCACTGGTACAATATTGGAAATCCATTCAGCATAATCAATGGCTTGAATGAATCTGACATCCATTAATTTATTCAATTCTGCTTTGACCAGAAGTGCAATATGGGGATGCATTTTTCTAAGTTTTTGCTTTACTGGCTTGAGTCTTGGTGCAATAGACAAATGATTCATAATAATACTAGGATCGAGCCTAGGCATATCAACATAAGACCGGGAAAATTTGATCTGTCTCTCTTTGAAAAATTGTGAAAAGGCTTCTTTTTCTGACTCTGTTAAAGATGATGTTATCTTCAGAATATGTGGGGACTTCTCCATTCCAATGTTGAGAAACAATGTTGGTTCAATAAGTATTGTAGATTTCTCTTGATACATATAATTGGGGATAGTTTCAATCCTTCCATCTTCAGGTGCCTCAGAGAGGTTTTCACCCTCAAATACGTCTTTTCTTTTTACTTTTTTAGGATCTAACACTGCCACTGAGTGGTTTTCACCATTAGATCTATTGATTATTTTTACATTTTTATGACTGAAAGGATTGGAACCCTTTCCAAAATAAGCCATGTCATTGAGTTCTATTGGAAATCCTGATTTATGATCCCCTGGTGGTAGATGATCTCTGATTCCAAGATAGTTAATAATTGCATCATCATTATGGAAAACATCAAGTTCTAGATAATTGGGGAATCCCAAGCTATAAGCTTAGGATGGATAAGGGGTATTAGATCATTTGGGTCAATTTCAAAGGTTGAGATTTTATTGATGGAAAAGTTCTCAAAGTTTATGATTGTATCGGCAATGTCTATTTCCATACTCTCATCTGAATCGCCAATCTCAAGATAATTCTCACTCTCCTCACAATCGCCAAGAGTAATATCATGTGAATCTAATCCTAGTGGTTCCGTCCTTGAACTATCCCGCTCATGAGAATCATGAATATAAGTATGGACAACATCAACTCCTATCTCTTTGGTATAGTCAGATAATGAATCCCATTCATAAGCATAAGAATTATCATCATCATCATCATCCTTAAGTTTGTTAATGATTTATGTCGCTATCTTTTTCTTTTCTGGATCTACATACATGCCATGTTTTCAGAACTGTAATGCAAGAGCTTTAGAATTTTTGTAGAAAGGTGTAATCTTTTCTTTACCTTTAGATTCCTTTGGTCCTTCTCCTTTTTATCCTAATCTGGTGGTGTCTCTTTGGTAATTTGGATTTTTCAGAATTGGTTTTATAACACCCTCTCTTTGCAACCCTATAGGTCCACTACCTTGATATCCCATCTTTTGCAACAAATTATATCCCTTACCATATACATCAGGTGATATATGATCATGTTTTTCATCTTCTCGATCTTTATGGTATTTTAGCAAATAATTAGCATTATGCTCAGTTTCCTATTTTGATATAGTGCCCCCACTTATAAATGTGCCATAAACAAGTGTAGAAGGAGCTTCTGATTGTTGTTTGGTAATCAAAGATTTTCCATATGATTTAGGAGATAAGGGTAACTCTGTGATACATAAAGTTTGACCCAAAGTATATTCTCCCATACTTTTCTCTTTTATGTCTATTTTGATCCCATTAGATTTAGAGGTCGATGCTTCATTACTTGGATCAATGGGTGTTGTTATAGGAGATCCAACACGATTATAGGGTACCATAGATTCAGGTGTTGTCTTCATAGTGTTGCAATACTGAAAAGGATTCGGATCTCCTTTGATGGTTATTTCTTGACCATTATGTGGAAACTTCAAACACTGATGATAAGTTGATGGCACAGCTTGCATAGAATGAATCCAAGGTCTCCCAAAAAGAATGTTATATGCTAAATCCATATCAAGGACTTGAAAAAGTACATCTTTGACTACAAGAATGACTCTTATAGGAAGAACAACAGATCCCTTGGATGACCTCTCTTCCTCGTCATAAGCTTTAATTGTGATTTTCTTCTTTGGATCTACAACATTTTCAGAAAATCCCAATGCAAGGACTAGTTTTAAAGTGCATATATTCAAGCCAGCTCCTTCATCTATCAGTACTCATTTGATTTTATGATTTTGTACAAGGCCTTCTATATGGAGTGGAGAATTATGCGTTGATTAATGACTAGATCATCATGCTTAGTGGAGGATAGGTAATATGGAGTTGTCAAATGTCCCACCATAGCTTGGAATTGGACTTGATCTATATTTGTAGGAACATTGGTTTCTAGGAGAGATTTCTCAAGAATATCCTTATGAGAAGGTGAAAATGCAAAAGCTCTAGTATAGATATTTGAGCTGGTGTTTTCTTCAATTGATCCAAAAGATTGTATTGATTGGAAACATTTGGCGTGGACTTTGAAACATAGGAAGACTTGTTCTGAGAGGTGCTAGGTTTGGATGAGACACCTTGAAGAGTAACCTTGGATTGGGCTCGAGTAGTAACATTAGCTGGTTGACTCTTTTCTTTGATAGAAAACACATTGACATAGTATTGGGAAGGATGACATTCAGAAATGTGATTTATATAGTTATAGGATGTGGTATTGTAGTTGGCTTGATTATCACCCTTAGCATTGGACAAACTTCCTTTCTCCTATTCAGGAAATGGATCTTTAAAAGTCGTATGTGACTCATTTGAGGCATGTCCATCAACACTAATTTCTCCACTTTCAATCAAATCTTGTATCACATGTTTGATTCTTTGACAATCATTGGTTTTGTGACCTTTCCCTCTATGAAATTCACAATAATCATTATCATTCCACCAAGAAGGCTTCACCCTAGGTTCAAAATTTGTAGTTTCAGGAAGTGCAATGATTTTCTTTGTGATCAACTTCCTTAATGCAAATTCAAGAGATTCACCCAAAGGAGTAAAATTTCTTCTGCGTGGCATAAAGGGTAATCTTGATAAATTATTGTTGGTATTCTGATTTGCACTTTTATTTCTATGAGTAGGTTGAGTATCATTGGCTTTTCTTGTGAGATTCAAAATAGGTTGTGTTGGTTTAACATGTCGATTGTCCACAAACTCATCATTGACAATGTTCTTGTTTTTGTTCCAAAATTTGGATTTGTCATTATTGTTGTTGTTGGGATTTGAATTTGAAGATCCAACATTATCCTTGGAATAAAGCTTAATCTCACCCTTTCTAACCATAGCTTCCTCAATTTTGACTCCATTTTCAATGAGCTTGTTAAAGTTTCGAGGACATTGCAATTGTAACCTATAGCTCATTTCTTGTGTAAGGTTATACACAAAGATATCCATATTTTCTTGTTCAGGAATTGTTCATGGATACTTGGCAAACAATTGATGCCATCTTTGCAAAAAGGTAAGGAAGGGTTCTCCATTCTTTTGTTGTGCATTTCAAAGATCAAGCATAGTGACTTCATGTTTGATATTATATGAATAGTGAGTCACAAACTTGTCAATAAGCTCATTGAAAGACATGATACCTGGGAGTAGTTTGGAGAACCATTCCATGGCATGTCCTCCTAAACTTCATGGAAATATTCACATAAGATATGTGTCATTGTGGGTGACTTCAATACAAGCAACACAAAACTCATGAATGTGGTCTTGTGGATCTGAATTCCCTTTATATTTATCAAATTTTGGTACCTCAAAGTGAGGAGGGAATGGAATCATAGCCAACTGCATATCAAAAGGATAGGGACATATATCATCCAAGGAATATTTCTTGGTTGATGATCCAGTTTGTATGTCACAAGTTGTTTGTTGAAGCATTTGGAGTTGTTGTAGAACAGATTCCAAAGGTGGTGGAGGTCCTTGGGTGTTTTGTAAAGCACTATTTTTCTTGTCTTCCTTTGTTCCATGAGCATGTGTCTCTTGAGAACCACCAGAGATTTCTTGGTCATTTTTGATAGGTGGTTCTGTAAGAGTAGAGACATCAAAATCATTGGGTAGTTTTGCTCCTTGTTGAGAAAGCATAAGGAAATACATCTCTTTATCCATGTATAAAAGTCTTTCCATGACATTGTAGAATCTAGCATCTTGCATAGAATCTCTTAGCTCTTGATCTGTGGGTTTGTGATTGAATGTAAAATTTGAAGTTTTCTTAGACCAAGGGTTTTCCTCATTGGTATTGCCTCCTTCCATCTTGTCTACAGCTTTGGGATTAATGGTTTGTTTGAGTTTCTGAGATCGAGTTTGAACCATAAAATGTGAAAGATGAAAATAGATGAAGATGTGATGATAGAAAACATGTGAGAAAGAGATTCAAAAGTGTTTGAAGTAGATAGGGTAACTTGATAATCTAATTCAATAGGAGGTATGGATCTCACTATGATATGACAAAGGAAAACCAAGAGATAGTGACCTAGGTAAGTTTTGATTAAGGATGAGAGATCCTGATATGATAAAAACTCACAAAAGCCAAAATCTGATAATCAGGGTAATGTTTCAACACTTAAATGTAGATTTTGAAGACTGAGGAATGATTTGGTGAATTTTGGATGAAAGAAAGATAATGAAAAATGATGAAGATGGTCAAACTAAAGATCAAAGGTCTGATAAAATTGAATGTGCTTCCAGAATCGTACTGAGGACAAAATGGGTATCTAAAAAAGTGCTTTTGGAATGTTGGGGGTCTGTACAAAGGCTCGTTGTTATGAATGCATGGGAACAAATGTGTAGGCAGATTGGATAGATGAGCAGCAAAAAGTGATAAATGTGCAGGTTCTAATTTTTTTGGTTTTTTGATGGTTTTGTGGATGTTTTTCAGAAATTTTTGTAGTTTTCACATGATTTTGGAAAAATTAAAAAGCATAAACATGATGAACTATAACTGATTGAATGTTTGAAGATGTTAAGTTGATGATCATGCAAGGCATTAAATCAGTTAATGTATTATATTGTCATTGATGTCAACTTGATATAATCTGTATGGTCATGGACATACTACCAAAGACTTCAAAGAACCAATAAATCAAATGCTATGCTTTTAGTAATGCATATAAGTCAAGTATTCACAAATTGACTACATAACTCGACAGAGTGCACACCGACAGACTGAGTAAAAGAGCAAAGTCACAGTATTACCCGACGAGCAAATGCACAGCATTACCGACAAGCAAAGTCACAATGTTGCCTAACGAGCAAAGCACAGTGTAACCCGACGGACAGAATTACAGTGTTGCCTGACAGAAAAGAAAAGGACAGAGATCCTGATGACAACTAAATTCACACTGATGGAACAGTCAGTTATCACCGATGACTAATTGAAGTATTGACTGATAGAATAGAGAGTTCAGAAATGAAAAAATGCTTAGCTGTCGAGAGTTATAAATAGACTTAACTGATACTTATCATTGTTTTAATCGACCAGATAAAGCCAAGGATAAGTAATGGATTTAAATCTACTTTGTCTAATTGGAAAGAAGATCTCTTTGAGATAAAACTAGAGTTTTCTTTAAATATAATTGGCGAGAATTGTGGATCACGCCAAGAATCAAGAAAGCCAAGAAACGGTGAAACATGTCTATAAAGAGACAAAACCAATTCATTACGAATTGTGTGGGGTGAAGATAAAAGAGGGAAGATGCTAAAGAGATTCTAAAGGAGGAGAAAGTATTCATTCAGTCCTGATCAACAAGCTGGAGAAAGAGCTAGATTCTGTAGACACCGACAAACAATGAGACAGCATCACAGAGCATAACAGTGTGGAGCAAAGGTATAGAATTGATTATATTGATTAGAGAGGTAATGCACTTACAATAGATCTAAAAATATACAATTCAAGTTGTATGTGTGAACAGGTCATTTAATGTTTCAGTTTAACCATTGAAACATCAAGTCTCTTAATCGAGCGAGACTTAAAAGTCTTTTGTAATTGAGATACATCCCAAGGAGTATCAAAAAGTTTGATCATAGAAAGTAGCATTGGATATGCTCGATACCTATTGACAGGCCAAGTGAGTGTTTGATCAAGGATGGTAGCATTAGATGTCAGATACTAGGTGACAAACTATCTTTTAAATCCTCTAACAAGGTCACACCTAACAGTGTGTTTTTAACCTTTAATAGGGTTGGCTCTTAACGAAGCTCACTTTAGAAGAGTGAAAATTTGGGGTACCGGTCCCAGTGGTTTTTCCCTTAATAGGATTTCCAAGTTAAAAATCTATGTGTTATGTTTTTATGTTTCATTACTTTACAGTTTTACATTTCGCATATACAATTCTGGATTGATCGGTATACTCTAGCTATTTACTATGTTTCAGTAAATGAAAGACCACTTATCAGTAAACATACAGAAGAAGGATTTACAAAGCATTCTGACAAGTAGTAAATTGTTAAAATTATTTCAAGGCATTCCTCTTGTAGGACTAAGTATAACCAGAGGCTTAAAAGTGGTAATAAGTTTTAAGGGTCGATTTAAGGATTAATTTTTGAGGCCACTGATTCACCCCCCCCTCTTAGTTATTACTAACAAAATACACATATGCAAGACAGAAATGATCTAATCTAATTTATGTAACCACCTAGATTTGGTTTTCTCTGACCATAGACCCTATTTTCCCTAAGTGTGATCATACCCCCAATTATGTTCAGACAACTCTTCAATCGGCAAACATAATTCATTCAAGGATGTTAGTCAATGTTAGAGCAGAATAAGACTTCACTTATCAGGTATTGGAAATTATGTTACTCAATACTTGGATATTGAATATGTGTTTCCCACAGGAGCACCCATAGTTGAAAAAATGAGAGAGAAGCATGAACACAACTTCATAATGATAGAGCTTGCTTCCTCACTCTCCGATGTTGAATTTGAAGATGTCAAAACCTGCAAGACTACAAAGAAGATGTGGGACAAATTGATGCTTGTACATGGTGGTGACAATAATTTTTTGAGATCCAAGGTAGAAATCCTAATAGGAAATTTTGATAATCTCAAAATTAAAGAAGGTGAAAACATCACACAGTACATCACAAGAATCAAAGAGGTATTCAATGTTATCCGAGGAGTTGGAGGTGTACTAGAAGAAGATACAGTGGTAAGTAAAATTCTAAGAACCTTACTGCCTACTTATGCTATTAGAGTATCTGTCATACAAGAAATGAGAGCAGTAGCGAATAACAATGTTACTCTAGATAGTTTTATTGGAAGACTGATTTCATTTGAGATGAATAATTTTGATAATAGTATCTTACCAAACATAGAGTCTGCATTCAAATCTTCTTTGAGAATAAGTAAATCAAGTCATAAATACACTATGAGAAAATATAGTGATAGTGATAGTGAAGAAGAAGATCTTGATGAAATTGAAGCACTTATGGCTAGAAGAATATAGAGAGGCAAAGGTAAATACAAAGGTAAATTACCACTTGTTTGTTTTAATTGTAAAGAGATTGGACACTTTGCTGCAAGATGTCTTAACAGAAGAAAACATGACAGAAGTGATGACAGGTCATTTGAAAAGAAGTATGATAGAGGTGATTACACAAGAAACTAACAATCAGAAAGAAGAGATACCCGAGACTACAAGGAAAAAGGAAAGAAGACCAGTTACCTAGCTAAATGCAAAGATGATGATATTGACACCAAATCTGATGAAGACATTGAGATGGTGTTTGTGGCAGTAAAAGATGGTTTAGATGATGATGAAGAAAGGTATGTAGAAACTGCACTCATATCTAAAGTTAGTAAAAATGATGTTTGGATCATAGATAGTGGCTGCACTCACTATATGACCGGTGAAAAGAAAAAATTTAAGACTTTTGAATACTACAATTGTGGATCAGTAAGAATGGATAATGACACACCTTTTCCAGTTGAAGGTAGAGGAACTATAATGTTGAATAACCTGATAAAATGTGAAAATGCTTATTGGGTGAAAGGATTGAATTATAATCTATTGAGTGTTTCTCAGTTGAATAATTTAGGTCACAGAGAATTATTTAAAAATAATAAGGCAAAGATATTCAATGAATCGGGAAATCTGATTGGTACCCGGTGACCAGACAAAAGGTAACTTATTCTGTCTGAATGATACTGACACCACTTGTTTAATGGCTAGAAACAAAGACATATGGTTGTGGCACAAAAGATTGTGTCATGTGAACTTTGACAACATGATAAAGATTAAAAAAAGAGGAATGTAAGAGGCTTACCGACGATGACCAAGCTCGACAATATCATGTGTAAAAATTGTCAAAAAGGTAAGATGACAAAGTCTAGTTTCAAAAGAAAAACCCATACATCTGATGCCATTCTAGAATTAGTCCATACTAATTTATGTGGACCCATGAGGAAAAGGAATTATTATTTTTATAGATATTTTATTCTCTTTGTTGATGATTACTCTAGAATGATGATAGTCATGTTTCTAAAAGATAGATCTGAAGCATTTAAGATGTTTAAATGGTACAAAGCAATGGTAGAGAAACAAAGTGGTAAAGAATGTAAATGCTTAAGATCAGATAGAGGAGGGGAATTTATTTCAGATGAATTCACTAACTTTTGTAATGAGCATGGAATCAAAAGACAGGTCTCTACACCGAGAACACCACAGAAAAATGGAATTGTTGAAAGAAGGAACATATCCATAGTTGATTGTGCAAGGACTTTGATAATAGAGAAAGGCATCACCCAAATATTTTGGAGGGAATATTTTAGTACTATTGTTTACACATTGAAAAGAGTACAATTGAAGAAAGACACCAAGAAGACACCTTATGAGCTATGGTATAGATACACACCCAATGTGAGTTATTTCAAAAAATTTGGCAGTCAATGTTATATCTTAAAAGATGATAGAAATGGAAAAATTGACTCCAAGAGTGATGAAGGAATCTTTCTAGGGTATTCCACCAAGAGCAAGGCTTATAAATGTCTCAATAAAGCCTCTAAAAAAATTGTTGAAAGATTAAATTTAAAGATAGATGAATTTGCAGAGAAGAATGAGAAGGAAAGAACAAAAGAATTAGAGGACTACAATAGGTTTGTATACAATGAAGAACCTGACACTCTACTAGACCAACAATGTAGAGCTCCCAAGCAACAGATTATTGCACCAAAGCATCAGGCTGCAAATACCGACAATCAGGATATTGCTCAAGATAGGGCACAAAGTGATGAAAAACAAAATGAAGAACAAAATGATGATCAAGCTGATAGACAAAGATCTGAACTTGTACTTTCCATATATTTTAGAAGGAACCATCCATAGAACCATATTGGAGATAAGAAGGCTGGTATGAAAACTAGAAGTCTCTAAATACAAGATGTCTTATTTGTGATTATGAGCCAAAATCTATCAATGATGTACTAGATAATGATGAATGGATTAGTGCTATCAATGAGGAGATTGAGTAGATAGAGAAAAACAAGACATGGACACTTGTACCAAGACTAGATTACAAGAATGTCATCGGTACAAAATGGATATTTAGGAATAAACTGAATGAGAATGGAGAAGTCACCAGAAATAAAGCAAGACTAATATGCAAGGGGTATGCACAAGAAGAAGGGATTGACTATGGAGAGACCTTTTCACCCATTTCTAGGCTAGAAGGAGTAAGAATATTACTTGCTTATGTTGCATGTAATGGATTCAAGGTATATCAAATGGATGTCAAGTCTGCATTTCTAAACGGAATACTTGAAGAAGAGGTATACGTTGAACAACCAGAAGGGTTTGTTGATCTACACAAGAGGGACATGGTATGTAGACTACACAAATCCTTGTATAGATTGAAACAAACACCCTGATCCTGGTATGAAAGACTTCATTCCTATCTTTTAAGTATTGGATTTGTAAGGACTAGTGAAAATAGTAATATTTATTTGAAGGAAGATACTGATGCTAACATTTTGATTACTGAGATATTTGTTGATGACATCATATTTGGAGGCAATGATATGCTATGCAAATCATTTGAAAATGAAATGAGCAAAGAGTATGAGGTGTCTATGTTTGGAGAGATCAAGCTCTTTCTTGGTCTGCAGATCATGCAACAAGATGAAGGTATTTTCATTACACAATCCAAATACATCAAGGAAGTGCTAAAAATATTCAATATGGAAGAGTCCAAACCAGTTGGAACACCAATGGCAACTGGATGTAAGCTAACAAAGGAGGACAATTCATCAGAGGTAAATCAGACTTTGTACAAATCAATGATTGGAAAAATCATGTATGTTGTACATACTAGACCAGATATTGCACATGCAGTAGGAATAGTTGCAAGATTTTCTGCTAATCCTAGGGAATCACATATGACTGCTATGAAAATAATCCTAAGCTATCTGAAGAATACCAAGGAATATGGCTTATGGTATAAAAGAGAAGGTAAATTTGAACTTAAGGTCTTTACTGACGATGATTGGGTTGGAAATATTGATGACCGAAAGAGAACAACTGTAGGAGCATTATATATGGGTGACAGACTTGTCACATGATTAGCAAGAAGCAAGGATGCATCTCTCAGTCTACTGCAGAAGCAGAGTATGTTGCCGCTACTACAAACTGCTCAAATATTGCATGGATCAAATAGTTACTGGAAGGTATGCATATGAAAATTATTGAACTAGTAATTATCTATTGTGATAATACCAAAGCAATAAACATTTCCAAAAATCCAGTCATGCATGCTAAAACATTCTTTCAAAGCATATTGCCATCAAGTATCATTATTTGAGAAAACAAGTTCAAGCAAAGGAGGTGATACTTGAGTATGTGCAATCTAAAGAACAATTGGCTGATATCTTCACCAAGCCACTGCCCAAGGATGCATTTGAGTACTTGAGAAAGAGAATAGGGGTCAGACCCTTGTCTACTAGTTAGTAAGATGACTAGAAGGTTGTATCAGCCTATATATTATCAAAATATTATTCATGTTTATGCAAGCAGAGAGATGGAATTCAAAGACAAATCTATACACAACAAGGTATTTATCTACTCTGAGCACTAGAGTTATTGTATTTCCGATGGATTGGGAAATTCAAGGAATATATTATGGATAGAAAGGATCTGTTTGGCATTACTGTCACAAGTTTGTTTGGCAAAGCTGTTTGTTTGGCATTGTTGTCAAAGGGATGGATTATATCCATTATCACTTCTTATCAACTAAGGGAGAGATATTATCACTTCAGGGAAAGATTATATCAATGGGAGAGATTTACATCAAGGAGAGATTATATCCATCAGATTATCCAGAGGGAGAGATGTAACAAGAAAGGGAGAGTACATAAAAAGAGAAAGAATTACTGACAAGAGACATCAAAGAAAGGAGAACAGTGAAAGGCAGAGAGTTTGACACAGAAGGAGAACACATCACATCAGAGAAAGAAAGATCTACATCTATCTAGTGAAGGGATTGAAGACAGAGAGAAATCTGCAAGAATCAAATCTAAGTTATATGAACTTACCAAGGACCAGATATTTGTATCGATTATAGTATATAAGATTGGTAGTTTGATGAAATTCAAATGTTATATTTCATATTGTATTAGCAGTAATATAGTGTGATAATGTAGTGTGTTTCCATCAATGCCAAAGGAGAGATTGATGAACTATAACTTATTGAATGTTTGAAGATGTTAAGTTGATGATCATGCAAGGTATTAAATCAGTTAATATATTGTATTGTCATTGATGTCAACTTGATATAATCTTTATGGTCATGGATATACTGCCAAAGACTTCAAAGAACCGATAAATCAAAGGATATGCTTTTAGTAATGCATATAAGTCAAGTATTGACAAAGTGACTACATAACCCGATCGAGTGCACACTGACGGATAGAGTAAAAAAACAAAGTCACAGTGTTACCCGATGAGAAAATGCACAGCATTACCAATGAGCAAAGTCATAGTGTTTCCCGATGAGCAAGGCACAATGTAACCCGACAGACAGAATTACAGTGTTGCCCGACGGAAAAGAAAATGACGGAGATCCTGATGACAACTGAAGTCACACTGATGGAACAGTCAGTTATCACCGATGACTAACTAAAGTGTTGACCAACAGAACAGAGAGTTCAGAAATGAAAAAATGCTTAGATGTCAAGAGCTATAAATAGACTTAACTGATACTTATCATTTTTTTAATCGATCAGATAAAGTTGAGGATAAGTAACAGATATAAAGTTGCTTTGTCTAGCTGGCAAGAAGATCTCTTTGAGATAAAACTAGAGTTTTCTTTAAATCTAATTGGCAAGAATTGTGGATCGCGCCAAGAAACGGTGAAATGTGTCTATAAAGAGACAAACCCAATTCATTGCGAATTGTGTTGGGTGAAGAGAAAAGAGGGAAGATGCTAAAGAGATTTTGAAGGAGAAGAAAGTCTTTATTCAATCCTAATCAACAAGCTGGAGAAAGAGCTAGATTCTGCAGACATCGACAAACAGTAAGACAACATCACAGAGAAGAACAATGTGGAGAAAATGTATAGAATTGATTATATTGATCAGAAACGTAATGCACTTACAATAGATCTAAAAATCTGCAATTCAAGTTGTATGTGTGAACAAATCATTTAATGTTTCAGTTTAACCATTGAAGCATCAAGTCTCTTAACCGAGCAGGACTTAAAAGTCTTTTGTAATTGAGATACATCCCAAGGAGTATCAAAA
>MU224161.1:283446-300711 GCA_018584345.1 Thuja plicata
CTAGATACTAGGTGACAAACTATCTTTTAAATCCTCTAACAAGGTCACACCTAACAGTGTGTTTGTAACCTTTAACAGGGTTGGCTCTTAACCGAGCTCACTTTAGAAGAGTGAAAATTTGGGGTACCGGTCCCAGTCATTTTTCCCTTAATAGGGTTCCCACATTAAAAATCCATGTGTTATGTGTTTATGTTTCATTACTTTACTATTTTACATTTCACATATGCAATTCTAGATTGATCGATATACTCTAGCTATTTACTGTGTTTCGGTAAATGAAAGACTGCTTATCGGTAAACATAGAGAAGAAGGATTTACAAAGCATTCTGACAAGTAGTAAATTGTTAAAATTATTTCAAGGCGTTCATCTTGTAGGACTAAGTATAACCAAAGGCTTAAAAGTGGTAATAAGTTTTAAGGGTCGATTTAAGGATTAATTTTTGAGGTCACTGATTCACCCCCCCCCCCCCTCTCAGTTATTACTAACAAAATACACATACGCAAGACAGAAATGATCTAATCTAATTTATGTAACCACCTAGATTTGGTCTGCTCTGACCATAGACCCTATTTTCCCTGAGTGTGATCATACCCCTAATTATATTCAGACAACTCTTCAATCGGCAAACATAATTCATTCAAATCAAGTTTAATATCCTAAGTGATCTAATCACTAAATTTTATTAATCACCTAAGCCAATCAAATCAAATCAATTTAATTCAAATAAAACATGGCTAAGTTAATTAATTTAAAAGGAATTAAATAAATCCCCATTATATCAAACCACTTGCAAAAAGCCTATCTTTTAGCCTAAATTAATCTAATTAATTGGCTATAGTCCTAATTAATTATCTAAAGCAATAAAAAGCTTAAATGATTAATATTCCTAGTTTTGAATGAATATATTTAATATAATTCATTTCATTAATATTCCCCTAAACTCCAACCTAACCTACCTCAACCATCTTAACCATGGGTTCAAACCCATCCCAACCTATTCACCCCATGCTAAATCTAATCCTAATCCCAATCCCATTCTAACCCACCTCCTAATGATGTCACATTCCTATAAATGTGATTAGGAACTCAACCCACTTGAGAAAGTCAACTTTCTCAAGCTTAACTCTCTCTAAGTCCACCTTCTCAAGCTTACCTCTTACACCCTTCCCATGCTTCTTAAAGGCTCCCACTAATGCCTTATTAATGGAGATTCCTCAAGCCCATGCCTCTTCAATGCCTTTGGAATTTGTTCCTTTTACACCTCATTAATGGGTTTTACAACTCCATTAATGACCCTTGTCCCCCCTCTCTCTCCTCATTTCTTCTATAAATAGAAGGAGTTTTTGAGCTCAAATGAGCCTAAATTTTAGATTGAAAATGTATTGTTATGCTGTTAGGATTTATATAGATTCATATTGCATTCTAATTTTCATGTTCATGCATTGTTATAATCGTGATTTCTAGAACTAGAATGCATGCTATTTAGATATCTTTCTTATCTTTTATAGAATCTTGCATGCTAGGTTGTATATGTCACTGGAAAAGGCATAATCTGAGGGTTATTATGTTTTTTTTCACACTCCTCCTAGTTAGAAAGCAATAGATCGATTTTAGTATATTTCCATACTTTACTAACCTTATTTACACTAACGTAATGATCTATTGAAGTGTTGTGTCACAGGCAAACAGGTGCACTATTTCACACACATTTCTGACACCCACTGTGGGGCTCGATTTTGGATTTTGCCTTATTTTAACTCTATTTTTCCCCAATTTATCTTCCCATTCTTCAGGTCCAGAGTCATTTCTGGTAGTAGAAGCTCGCATCTGGGATACGCCCTCGCACCACAAAAATTGAGGCTTGCATCCAGGATTTCTTGAGTCTTTTTTAGTATAGGCTTGCATATGGTGAACATTTTGTCGCATGTGGTAGCCAAGGCTCGTATCTAGTTTTTTGCATTGTATTCCATATTTCTAGGATTGCATCTGGTTGAAATTTTTGTGAACTTCATTGCCTAACCCTTAACACTTTGACCAGTTATTGATTTGACCTTTTGATAGCCTAATGAGTGATTGCGGGTTGTTGATAAGGAAGTAAGAAGACTTGGCTAACATGTGTGTTTGCAGGTGTTTTAAACTGATTTCAATACTAACTATTTACAAAGATTTTTTTTTATAAAACTTAAAACATTTTCTCAACACTTATTAAAGTGACCAGATTACTTTGCTCTTTTCCTTTAACGAAAATCATAAAATTAGACGTTGGTTTAACACTTGTAAAGGAATTTGGGGATAAATGGACAAGCAAACTCACACTTTAATTCACTTTTGGAAATCAGTAATTGAACAAGCAAGTCACTAAATTTTGTGGGATAATTGAACAAGTTACATCATTTAATTAACTTTGGGATATAAAATTGAACAAGCAAATCGCTTAATATTGCGGATAATTGAACAAAACAAATTTTCTTTCACACATTCTATTTTCATTAACTTAGGAATATCTAAATCAAGATCAAAATAGCTTGAGGGAATGAGCATTGATTTACGTGTTTTGGGAGAAAACGGCATGGATTAGGAGAGTATGCTCTTCTTCTTTTGAAGAATCAAAAATCTAGACATCCTACGCTCGTCAATCCTTTGTATACTTATTTAACAGTAGAGGGCCTGCCGGTTGAGGAAAAAATCTCCCGAGAATGTCCCAAGTGAGGATAGGTTTTACGCCAACCCTTTCAACTCGCTATAAATAATTGCTTCCTCGTAGGCCAAAGCCTCAAAAGATGGAGTCAGTTTTGTTCTTAGAATTTTGACATCATTCATTGAACATGCTTGGGTATGTGTAGAGCAGAGCCACTTGAATCTTCCTTGCGAGACTACACATATTCGAGTACTCATAGGGCTATACGCCTCAATTTTTCCTTGTGCAATTCCATGGGAGATGGTTTCAAATGGATTGCCCCATCATAAATAATGAACTTTGTAGACAAACTACCTAATTCACCTTCGAAATGGTGATAATCCTTGTGCAAGGAAAAAATTAATTGCCCCAAGACACTCGTCATATCGTGCCCTCACTTGCATTTGGAGTTGGCTAATACAACATCATGACTGGAGCCATTTCATTCTTGGTGATGGTTGTACCTTGATTATCATTTGAGTGTGTACCTAAGTCAACGAGCAAGGATTTTCTTCCTCCACCTAGAAAATAGGGCATAAGGATATGTTTGTTCCCTTAACAATACAAATCTGCTTGATGTATCTGAAAGATCACTAACAAGATAAGATCCTTCAAAACAAGAAACAAACTTCAATCCTTGGTCTACACATGTGTTTTTCACCCACTGACAGGTCTCAGAATGTAATCTGCAATTGAATAAACTTCACGCACTTTCAAGGCAAAATTTTCAAAACTGACAAAATCTGACAGAGACATCAGAGACTCGCATCCCGAATTTCCTAGCTCATATCTAGTATCTTGCTGGCTCATATCTGGTCAACACATCATCACATCTAGGGTTAAAGCTCACATCCAGGGTCATCAGAAGCTCACATACTATATTTCCTAGCTTGCATCTAGGAGCTCACATCTAGGATAGTGGGCACTTGCATAATAGTTTCTCAAGAAAAATTAGTTGATTTGAGTACCCTTTTGGCTCTTTAGTTTGTCCCTGTTGTCTTTTCTAGTCTCCCTGTTGCTGTGCCAAAACACTTTTTTTAGATGTCTACCGTGCATGTCCTATCATTTTCTCGCAACCCGTCTCAATATGTGTGGTCTATCCACTTTTTACAACAACTTGATTCCAATCTCACTATCAGGGCATTCTAACCCTCTGACACTGGAATCATTTACTTCCACCAAGGTACAAATGATACTTCCACCTAGACACACTCACTTGAACGATTTGGGATACTACCTGACACTATCAGAAAACTTTGACGAAGTTGAGATCCAAATACATGGTTAACACAAGATGTAACAAGTACACATCTAAAGGATCGAGAGTACCTCCTAAATCACTACACTTTCAAGGAGAAACATCTCACAGTTCCATACTTGATCTAGACTCTCCATAAATGGATAGGTCCACTCATGGATGGAGTGAGGATTTTGACAAATATGACAATAGAAAAAACCAAAAGCACGAAGATATCAATGAAGAAGAAGAACCTACATTTGACCGTCCTATATTTGAACCAGGCAATAAGGAAGACATCACTGAAGAATAATACAATAAACTCAAATAGAGCAATAAGTTCCACAAGATTATGGAAAAGATGATTGACGAAGATAAAGAGAAATACTTTCTCCATCTAACATCCACTGGCGTAAAGTTACCCAAGGATTATGAAGTGGAACAACTAAAGGAAAAGGAGGTACCGACTCCTATATCTATTCTCACCAAACAACTCACCTTAATGAAAATAGATCTTGTGCCTCTCAAACAAGAGAAGGCTAAACCCAAGACAAAATACTCTGTGGACTCCATTTGTCCATTTCCTTTCAACAAGAGTATCACTATGGTTCCATTCCCTCCCAACGTGGCAAGGCAAAAATATGACAAGTATATGGGAGAGATCGATCCACATGACCATGTTAGAGAATTTTGTGCTCTTAGCATAGAGTACATGCATGAACCTACATACCTCATGTAGATTTTTCCTGGAAGCCTAGTGTTATGCCCTGCATTCCCGTCCCTACATTTTGTGTGCAAAATGTTGGGTCCCCCTTTTTTTTTTTCCCTGTTTTGCTTTTGTTGCGGCTTTGCCTTGTCTTTCTTTTCTTTTTGCCTTCTTCCTCTGGGGTTTCCTCCCCCGGAGTGTGTCGTTTTCTTGGTTCATTTTCTTCTCCGAGATCCTGGATCCCGGAGGTTGCTTTTTGGTGGGAAGTTCGATTCTGGACTTCGGGATTGTTTGCGACGATGCTCCTAGTTCCTAGGAATATCATCATAAGGAATCCCCGGGCCTGAAGTCCGGATGTTTTGCTTAGCCTGGAAGTTCCCGAGTGTGGAGGATTGTCTTTTTACCATGGGTATAAGTAGACTTTCTTGTCATTATCACATTTACCGCGTTTAAAATCTTTGAGCACTTAGAGAGAAATTGAGCGATTTTCAAAGCAATTAGCAGAGTAGTTACAGAAAGGTTTGCAATAATCAGGGTTTAACGCCTACTATTCTCAGACGTGCGCTGGTGCTCCGTGGTAGTAATCTTGACAAGCTTGATGATTCAAAGCCATTGGCAGAGTTCTTCTGGTAATCTTCCCATCCTCCGTCCTCTGCGTTTCCAAGTTAGTTTCTCTGCTTCCCTCCTCTTCGCTCTGCTTTTGTTTTCCTGGTTTTCTGTGTGTTCGCTCGTCGTGGTTTTTCGTTCATTTTGTTTCATTTTCGGTTGGTTTGTTTTTTGTGTCATTTTCTTTGTCTCTCGGTTGTTTCTTTGGTTTCGCCCCCCGTTGGTGGGTCGGCTCTGTCAGAAGGTTGTCCGCCTTCTGCGCAGGTGTAAATATCTTGTAAATGGCTTGTAAATACCTGTAGAAAGTCTGTGAATATTTTGTAGATAGTCTGTGCAGGTGTAAATGGTTTATAAGTAGTTTGCAAATATGTTGTAAAATAGTCTGTAGATAGCTTGTATTCGATGTGAATAGCTGTATATTTTTGTTTCAGCTGCGTCTGGTTTTTTTTTGCGGAGTCATCCGCATGTGTATTCATGTATATATGTATATTTTTGTAAATAACCCATGTATATATCATGTCGTCCCATGTATATACCTTTCAGCTCCTCTGTATATCCTTCCAGGTGGCTTGACGAGCTGGTCGAGTCGCCTCTGCTGTTGGTTTTTTGCTTCAAACTTGCTTCGAGGCAGAAAACCACCTGTTTGAAACTTGGCTCTTGGCTGGTTTCAAACAGGCGGTTTTCTCTCTCCTCCATCAAGGCTTTCAGAGCCTCCTTTATTTCCCATGCGCGCAATTACTTCTGGCCATGTGGCTTACCCTTTTTTGCTCGTTCAAGCAGCCTCTTCCGTCGCCAGTGCCATCCCATCCATTCAATGATGTCGCACGTGGCGCCCACGTGGACTTGCTTCCACATTCTTCTTTTCTAACGGTCACTTCTCCGGGTTTCGGATCCCTTTCCATTGTTTCATCAAATGTCTTCACCAAGCATGACAAATTTTCCCAGACCCGGAGATGTAGTAAAGGTACCGTCTGTTTTGCTTTTCAAATACTTATGCAAAAACTAACTTTTCAGGAAAAGCGAACGACACGGTGGTAAGATCTCCGGACCCCGGAGTTACTCTTTTATTTTGATAAATATGTTCTGACGGTTGCCTTGTCTCACAGGTCCAGACTTCATTTAACAATCATGTCTGAAGCATCCGCATCATCACCTCCCGGAAGTCCAGAGTTGCCATCCACGACCGAGACCAGGGCAGCATCAAAGTCTAAGATAGAGAAGGCTCTGGAAAAGCTCCCCCTCACTATGAAGTACCTGTAGGGTGAGGAGATTGCGAGCTCAAAGATTGAGTCCAAGACAAAGTGGTTGACCAACACCAGCGTCGGGACTTGGGCTGAAATGCAGGCTCTAGTGAAAATCATGCATATATAGCGACAGGCTGGAGATTCACTCGCTATCAACATCAGAGGTTCTGGAATTCTTCAGGCAGCTTGCTTCCCATACTCAGTGCAGTCTCTGGAGTTGGTGCTAACTCTGGCGGCCCACTATAACTCCTCCGTCTGGGCCGTCATGTTAGTACCAGCAGAACCATCAGGGTTCCCTACCGCACTGGTGTCCCTGGACCCAGCCACTTTCCAAATTGGCTTGGGCATCCTGTAGTTTGATCAAGCTGCAGTAGTTACAAGGTCGGATGCCTTGAAAGAATTCACCGGGATGGAGGAGGCCTCCCAGTTGTATATCAACACCAACTGGCTCAAAGTCCCGAAGAGGGACTACAAAAGGATGAAGATTGACATTCCCCGCTCAGAATTCAAGGAGAGCATTCAGATGGGAATGATTGCATTGGCACGGGTGTTCGGGCAGCCCTCTGCCCAGGAGTTTGCGACATGGATGTACTACTTCTTGTTCGCCATGTCCACCAAGGGACAATTCTTCGACTGGGCTACCATTATTTCCAACCATGTCGACTCCCAGTTCTGGCAACTGAACAAGGACAAGAAGTTCCATATGACTTCTTATGTTTTCTGGGCCCTAGCCCACCAAAGGCCTCGCTCCAATGGCCTGCTCATAGATGGCGTCCTCAGGTTTGGTCCGGGACAAAAGGCACCGTGGGACCATTTCCCACAGATTCAATGGGAGGCCATCTTCCCCAGTTACTGCTGGGTAAATGATTGCTTCGTTTACTACCATCTATTGACACCCACCCGGGATGCCGGATATCACCTATCTACGGAGGCGATGAAATTGGTGAGTAGTTATGGACACTACTACATTCAATTCCAGCAGCATACTTACATTAGGGTCGCTGGCTTCTCCGGGAAACCCTACTTGTTGCCCAGACATTGTGGGAACAAGATCGTGCTGCTGGAGTATTGCAGACAAATGATGGAACTGCACGCCTTCTTGGGCCTCAAGAAGGTCACCACTATTTCGTTCCCAATCTCTTGTGGGAACTATACCTGCAGTCTGGCCGCCACAAAAGAGGCTGACAATGAGCTTAAAAGTTATAACTTGTAGGAGTTTTATCTGGCGCGAAAAACTTTGATCCGCAAGGCCGAATTGCAGTAGCACTACCCCGGGCTTCAGAGCCCCACCAAGCACACATAGAAGACTTTTGGGCAAATTGCCAGGACAATATGGATGTGCGCAGCCAGCATTATGATAGGATGACGGCTGGAATGATGCAGACACTAAGGCTCCAGAGATTCCCGGAGGGATTCTCTGACACCACCCCTACCACAGATCCCGAGTACAAAGAAAAAGGGATTGATAAGTTGGAACTGCCCGCAATAAACTGGGGCACCCAAGAGGATTACAAGATCAAGGACTTCACTCGGGCAGTTGTCGAGCGAAGTCACATATACTTCAAGCGGGTGTGCCCCGGGAGTGCGCGCCTTGGTCCCCGACCACCACAAAGAGCAACTTCACCGCCGGTATTAAGATCAGCTCCGGGGGCCGAGACATCTTCACCAGCCGGGACTTCTGTGCAGGGCACAGACAAAAAAAAGGGGATTTCCCACACTCCCTCCATGTCGCAGACTCCCACACCGGAGTAGCTTCAGCAAACCATGCCGGCCTCCCAACAAATAAGGGAGCAATTATTGATGAAGCTAGCAACTCCCCCTCTCATGACTAGACCAATTCGTCCCCCTTCCTCACCATCGCTGGCAACACTAATGGCCAGAGAAACCGAGGTCGATCCCGCGGAGGCAGCAGCAATCGCCGATGCAGGACCACCTCTAATCACCTGGAGGAAGAGGAGGCACATCACACAGCCAAAGCCAGAATTAGCGCCAAGGGCTTCCCACCCAGAAGAGGTGGAAATCCTCTCTTCCGATTCTCCGGAACTGGGGAGAGAGGCAGAACAAATAGAGAACCCAGCCAGTCCCCCTCCAGAGGAAGAGTTTGATTTATTTGCAACTGATGAATTCGGGAACTTGCAAGGGGGTGACACACAGGCAGGGACGGAAGTCCCAGAGAAAGAACAAGAGACTTTGGATCTCCGAGATCTGAGAGAAGAAGCTGCAGAACAAGAAGCGCAGCAGACGGAAGAGAGGTCAGGACCGGAGATTATCTCCGGGGCCTCTGGAATACAAGGTCTGGAAGTTGGCCAACAAGTACCAAGTGAACAAAAGGCATCCGCTGGGGAACCCGGACCCGGAACTTTAGGAACAACCGTAACCCCAGCCGCCGTGTTCCAAGGGCCACTTCTGGAAGCAACCTTCGGGCACGTAATAACAGTAGCCCAGACTTTGAACCTGGGCCAGACGCCTCCCATGCTACCCAAAGAGGTACCAATGATGGAAGAAACCCAGCCGGGGGTAGAGATAGATAAGGGAGAAGAACAACATGAAATCTCTGAGGAAGCCGATCAGGGTCCAGACTCACCACTCGATATCCGGGACCAGGCTGAGGATGTAGAGATCGAGGATATCGCCGAAGAAGAAAAGCTGGCAGAAAATACAGAAGAAGTGCTGGCAGAGAAGGAGATTGAGGAGGTACACGTTGAAAAGGAACAACCACCACCTGACACCGGGAGAGGATCCAAAGAACAAACTCTGGCAGGAAGGCCACCCCTCCCACCTCCGTGGCTAGTGGAAAGTAAAAAAAGGAAAGCCCCGTCTACTCCAACAGCCCCCATCTCCTTGGCCGAAATGATGGCCTTGGCTCAGGTCCCGCCAAAGACAAAGAAGGCACGGACAGTTCATACCCTTCAAACTGGGCCGGGCAGAGAAACAATTGTTGTGGTGGCAATGCCTCCTCCGGATGCCGATGAAGCGACTGCAGACCCCGCAGACTATAATATCGCCAAGGTACACTTGGGCAAAAGAGGAAAGAAGGGTGAAGTGGACCTGCTGAAAGAAGCAGCAAGGGCGGTGGAGGCCCGATACGAAAAGGAGGCCCAAAGGCTCAAGGCAGAGAAAGAAAAGAGTGCCAAACTTATGGGAATACTTACAGAGCTGGCCAGACCCATTAGCGTCGTCTCTCCACAGGCCTCCACTTCAGAAGAGTTACCACAGAGCGACATAGACTCCCTGCGAGTAATGAAGAAGAAAGCACAAGCAGCTGATGAATGGGCCAATCTGCAGATAGGAAACATCCGGCGTTTCCTAGTGGCCACTCTCCCAGACCTATACACAGGCCGGCAGGCTATTCACCAGGCAGAAGCCCTAATTGAGCAATGGGAGAGTGATACTGAGAATTACCAGGTGTGGAAGGCAGAGCTTGAAGAGCTCCTCACCCTGGGAGAAAATATGGTTTCTGAATCCAGAATTCTGGGCGAGGAATCATTTGATTACGTAAGGACTCAGCACTCCAGACTGGACCTCACATTGGAGGTAACCAAGAAACTGGTAGAGTCCTTACAGGAGAAAGTGAACAAGGTAAAATATTCTTTTAATTTATACAAATCTTTTGTAATAAAGGCTTCCGGGATAGATCCCTTCAGCGCAGGAACTTTTACTCCCGAAGAGTCAGTTTGGGAGGTTTTGATGAGATGGTGGCCTCCCGATATTAATCTCCGGAGGGGATGGATGGGGCCAAAATGATTAATTTGAACAAGGTGGTGCTCAGGGGCCATGACGCCGCGAAGATGGCAGATGAATTCAAAAATTATGTCCCAGAGCTGGGAGAACAATTAGAGATGGCCAGATTCAGAAGGGCCAGTTTGAAGAAGATTGATGAAGACGGCATTTTCTGCCTCCTTCAGGCCTATGGTGATAATAAGCAGCTTTGAATTTCTCTGGAGGCCGGAGAAATTTGAACATTCTTTATTCTTTTGAGGGGACGTAAGTCCCCGGATCCTGGACTTCTGGGTCTGAAGTTTTTGTATTCTTTGAAGTGATCCGAGTCCCGGTCCCCGAGGCCGACCGGTCACTTTTGAAGGCGGTTAATAAAGGCTGTCAGAAGGTAGTTGGACACATTATGGGGTGGTTGGCTTCTGACAGGGTGATTTTCTCAAGGCGCTGTTCAAGGGTACACCTGGCACATTGAAGACAGGGTGCCGCATTTCCTATTTATGAGGCATGTAGCCTCGGTTCCTGGTGGACCTACTTTCCTCTCTCTTTTCTCTGGCTCTCTTCTCGAGGCCGATTCTTCCGATGTATATTCTTATCTTCTTCTTCTGACATGGCAGACCTATTCCATCTCCAGGTCTTTTGTAGGGTGGCGCAGGTAGTACCGGCCCCCAGATATTGTATTTTATCCAAGTGCAATAAATTAGGGTTAGGGTTAAAGAGTTGTATAAATAGGAAAATCGGCCCATTTCCAAGGGTCACAAAAATTGATGATTTTGTTGTCCATATCAATACCAAAGCGATTTCTGAATTCAAGTTGCAGAGCTCAATGCTCTATGGTTCTGTTCTTAGTAGTTAGATGCTCCCTTGGAGTCACCATTGTATCGCGCACCAGTGCTTGCTAGATTGGACATTAATGAAGAAGGAAGGATTCATGGCAATGATATTGTTATCATCTCTGCTTCTGAGTTAATGGTATTTCATGTTTTAATGTTCTGCATGTCCTTTGCTCTGAATGTGTTAAAGTAGATTAACGACCTCTTTATCCCCGCTACTGATAAAATGCTAACTGATGGTTACGTATTTCTTCGGTATTTAGTGTAGTCTTTCAGAGTATTGTTGATGTTCCAGACTTTTCAGCATGACTATAGTTAGATGAATGCTCCTAACCCTGCAGGATCTTTTTTTCATTTTATTTGCGAAGTGTGGAATACTCCAGGAAACCTTTACTATTCTGAATCTTTGGGAGAAATGAGTTGAAGTAACCAGCTATCCCCCTTGAAAACAGTCACTTCTTCCAACCGAGCCCCGCACCGTCGTGACCTGACACCCAGGTGCTTGAAGGCCCGGAGGATTTATTTCCCCTGGACAATCTTTACAGGCGGAGTTGGCCGATCTCTCTGGAGTCCGGTGACAACTTATGACTGTTGGCGGACCCGGTCCACAAAACCCCGTCAACACCTAGGAGGCAACGTCATGGAATGGTTCTCAAAACTTACACCTAAAGTCAAAACTTTTGAGGAGTTAATTCAATAGTTTATCCAACACTACTCCTATAATATCTAGCATGATGTGACTATGATGGACCTATGCAACACTAAAAAAAAGATTGGCAAATCCTTTACCCACTTTCTACAAAGGTGGAGGAAAATATTTGCACGGTATTCAAGAGTTATTCCCGAATCTTAGAAAATGGAAATCTTTGTCAATAACTTGGTACCTAAGTTGAACTACGCATTGCAAATGCAAGACTAGCTAGCTTCGATAGGATGATCAAAAATGCTATCCATATCGAAGAAGTTATGGTCAAAAAGGGGGAGATCACTCTTCAAAGTGAGAACAAATCTAACAATTCCAACTCCAAACCTAAATGGTGGAAGAAAAATAAAAATGTTGTCAATGATGGTGTAGTAGACACATCCAATGTTGGTCCTAAATCTAAAATGTTCAATCTGACTAATAGCATGCAAGCAAGAAAAGATGCCAAGGTAACAACCCCTATGCCCAAAGCCAACAATGATAATAGCAAGGGTCGGCCATGGACTTCAAAACCTCAAAGAAAATTCACTCCTTTGGTAGAACCTCTCGAGACTGTTTTGAAGACACTATTAGACAACAAAGTTCTCACAATCCCAGATTCCAAACCATGGGAACCAGCGGTCAAACCAAGGTGGTGGGATGATAATTCTTGTTGTGTCTTTCACAAAAACAAAGGACACAAGACTAACAACTGTCTTAAACTCAAACATGTTATCCAAGACCTTATTGAAGGAGGAAAAATCAAAGTGGAAGGACACACTACCAATGAAGATCATATAGAATTTAAAAAACAATTCCCTAACTATGAGAAAGGGGAAGCATGTAAAGGAAAAGGTAATGAAGTAAACTACACCTACTCCAATAATGACAACGTGATCAATATGCTAGACATTAAAATTGAATCAATTAATGTGGTCACAATCAAAGGTATTTCTTTCCAATCGAATGCGGTGACTCAAAGCTGAGCACAAGTCACGATCAAAGGACCCAATTCCTCATCAAAACCAACATCAACATCCAAGGTTCCTATTGTTACTATCCCCAAACCAACAGAAAAACACATAGTTACTATTCCTGTAGCGAAGTATGACTTGGCAGACCAATTGCAACAAACCTCTGCTAAAATTTCCATTTTTTGAGTTGCTTAAAATATCCACAGTGCATAGAGAAATTCTTGTACAAGCCCTACATGCCATGAATGTACCAAAGGACCTTGACATATACAAATTCCAAGTGATGGTTAATCACATCTCAGTGCCACATTACCTCTCTTTTTCAGAGGAAGATGATAAATCATTGACCCATCCACATAATCAACCCCTCCATATTGAAGTCCTCATTCATAAGTCTCGTGTTAGGCATGTATTGATAGATGGAGGTGCATGATTGAATATTTGTACCCTTAATCTAATCAGGAAATTGGATCTTTCATAATAGACCGTTGAATCTAGAAGTAAAATCAATATCAAAGCTTATGATGAGGAAGAAAGATCCTCTAAAGGTCTTATTTTTCTACCCATCAGAGTCAGGCCAATTGAAAGGAATCTCATATGTCAAATTCTGGATCTGACCTTGGCCTACAACATCTTGTTGGGGAGACCATGGATCCACGAAATGCAAGTTGTGTCATCTACTTACCACTAGTGTATCAAGTTCCCACATAATGGGGTGGAAGTAACAATTCCTGCAGATGCTAATTATACTTACAACAATATAAAAGCAGGTAGTATGATTCCACATAAAAAAGAGACTACAGATGAGATTGATCCTGAGACTACCAAAGACATGGTGCTGAAAAGTTTTGGAAAAACCTTGAAACTTGAAGAAATAGGTATGGGAGAATACAAGCTGGACATGATTCTGTCACTAACAAAATTACCAATGTCACCAAGATCCTATGGAAGACCCTCCTCACCTTTCACACCTACTGCATCTAAGGATCCAAAAATCCACAAAGCAACTGGCATGGTTAAGGAATCCACATCTTCTTTAGATAACACGAAAGAACAGGCAGTCTTGGTATGGCTTTACAAAGGAGAACCGACGGAAGCTGAGGTCAAACATGTAGAAAATATCCCTGGAATAGTATGGAAAAGGATACAATCTCCTCAAGTAGATGGGATATAAAGGAAAAGGACCTCTAAGTGACACAGGAAGAGGACTTATATTGAACCTGTACACATGGAGTTCAGGAATACCAGAGACAAAATAGGACTAGGTTTTAATAATGAATCTGACAAACCTGCTTCAAAAGATAGTCTAATATCTAACAAAGGGAGTGATGAAATAGAAGAGATAGAACTAGAACAATGGTCCTATGAAAGATTATTACATGTTGGCACAGAGAATCTCGACTATCAAGGAGAGTGCTATGTACCAAGCTTTGAGGTACCATAAGATCTTTGCATCCCTTTGTTACCATAGGCTCTTATTCAAGAGGTAGGAGACACAATAGAAGATGATCCAGAGGTACCATTGATAGCAACAGCTACTGAGAGCACATCCTGCCAACAGGATTCACATCCTAACTGGGGCCAGTTAGTCACAATCACACATGTCCTTGATTTACCACACTTTGATCCATAGGTGGATAATCGAGTACATTAGATCACTATTGTAGAATTCTTAAACAGGTCTGATGATGAAATAACATACTCTCATGATTATGAATGGGATGAGCTATCTATCACCATAGAGGACATTGAAATAGATATGATTCACATGTTTGTGGCTCCATCAGCACCCAATAAACATTCTAACACTACTCCCAACAATAGTGATGTTCCTCAAGAAGAGGAAGAATTCCTTCCCCCAATCATTGATGGAGAAACTAGTGTTCTCATGAGTCTAGAAGAACTTCAGAGGCGACAAGAAAGAAGCCTCCTTTTACAGAGAGATGATGATGAAATTTCTACTGATGAGTCACTAGAGTTTGGTCCACATATAACTAACAATGACCCTTTTAATGACGATCTAACTCTTTTTGATATAAACATCGACGAACGTAACTTAACAGGACATGTCATGTCAGTTAATAGTCTTGACACTAACGCAATGTTATCCTTCCCAGAGTCTGACTCCTTGTATTTAATAAACCCTGACCTAATTGATTGGACTAATACAAATCCTACTCCTATCCTTGACTTTCCCAATGAGTATACCTTGGCTTGCTATCTAAACACTTGTGAACCTTACCCTTCTTCCACCAATGCAAGGAGCATGAACATGTCATAGGAGGATATCAAGTTTCTCAATCAAAATTTGAAAAATAAAAAGACAAAGGGGACTGACAGTGAAAACCATGTTGTGGCAGTGTCAGATCCTAAAATAGTAAAAAAAAAAATGTATTTGATGGTGAAAACCTCTCAGAGGTGCCAAAGGATGAGATTCTTGATATCCTCCCTGAGCACTTTCAAAAACGGTCTTCATTTCTAATAGAACCAACATAGCCAGTTAATTTGGGCACAGCTGAAGATCCTCAAATAGTACACCTAGCACAATTTTTGTTAAAAGAGGAGAAGACATAGCTCACCAAGTTCCTGAAAGAGAAGAAGATCAACTTTGCATGGTCTTATACCGATATGCCTGGACTAGATCCTGAATTGATAATGCACCACTTGTCTATAGCTCCTGGGATCAAACCCATGAAACAAAAACTTAGAAAGATACACCCTCATGTTGCATTACTAGTCAAAGTAGAGCTAGAGAAATTGTTGAAATCTAGATTCATCAGAGTCATTGCTTACGCAAGTTGGATCTTCAATGTGGTTCCAGTGTCTAAATCTGATAAATCTATCAGGATATGTACAGACTTCAAAGACTTAAACAAGGCATGTCCTAAGGATGACTTCCTACTGCCTAATATTGATATGATCATAGACCTCACAGATGGCTACCAAATGTATTAATTCATGGATGGTTTCTCAGGCTATAATCAGATAAAAATTGCCCCTAGGGATCAAGAGAAGATGACATTTACATTTGCATGGGGAACCTTTTGCTGGAATGTCATGCCATTTGGGTTAAAGAATGTCAGCGCTACATATCAAAGAGAAATTACTACTATATTCCATGATATGATGCCTAAAAACATGGAAGATTACGTAGATGACACCTTAGCTAAATCCAAATAAAGGAGCACTCATATTGATGAATTAAGGAAGATATTGGATCGAATGGAGCAATTTCAACTCAAGCTCAATTTGAAGAAATGTGCCTTTGGGGTCCAATCAGGAAAGCTCTTAGGGTTTATTGTTTTAGTGAAAGGAATTGAAGTAGACCCGGCAAAGGTTAAAGCTACACTAGAAATGGCTCCTCCATGTAACATTATTCAAATGAGAACATTACAAGGGAGACTTCAATCAATCCAGAGGTTCATGTCACAACTTGCTGAAAGAGCACAACCCTTTACCAAAATACTACATAAAGGGGTCACCTTCAAATGGGATGAACACTGTGAAGCCAATTTCAGAGAATTAAAAGAGTACCTAGCTACTCCTATTCTTATGGCACCCATTCATGGAAAGCCATTACTCCTATATATTTCAGCTACAACCACATCACTAGGAATATTGCTAGCACAAGAAGATGAAATTAAGAAAGAAAGAGCTATATACTACATCAGTAGAACACTAGTCTCCTATGAGCTCAATTATAGCATTATTGAGAAAGCATGCTTAGAAGTCATCTTCGCATCATAGAAATTGAGACACTACATGCTCTCACATACAGTAAGGCTCATTGCTAAGATCGATCCTTTGAAGTACCTCCTGAGCAAAACAGCATTAACAGGATGTCTGGAAAAATGGGTCCTCATTCTAAGTGAATTTGATATTGAGTATGTAGGAAGGAGGGCTATTAAAGGACAAGTGCTTGTAGATCAACTAGCTGATTCACCACTCCAAGATGACGAACCTTTAAGGATTGAATTTCCTGGTGAGACAATTATGCATTTGACTGAGTATCCGTGGAAGATGTATTTTAATGGTTCTTTCACGCAACAAGGCTCTGGAGTGGGGGTTCTATTCATAACTCCTCAAGGCTACAAGATACCCAAGTTTTACAAATTGATGTTTCCATGCACAAATAACATTTCTGAATATGAACTTGTGTGTGAGAAATTACACCTTCATAAAATTAGGATCAATAACAATAATTCTATGGAAAGAAAATACAATTTTAATCTAAGAATTGCAATTAAATCCATGACATCTCATGGTTCCCTATCTAATCTTTGTTAAGAGAGCTCTTAGCCTTAATCTCTCTCAAGGACAATCCTGGAATGAAAAAATTTGATATAAAATGCTTAATCTAGCTCAAATTCTCAAAGATGTGTGTGTTTTCAACTCAAATGTTCATGATTCATGCTCTCAAATCAACAATTGCTTCTCAAAATAATCAAAATGTTATGCAAATGCTCATTATGCTCTCAATTGCTCACAAATTGCCTATAATAAGGATGCTTTGCACTTGAATTTCTAGGATATGAAATGCATAGAAAATGGCTTGTATTTATAGCAAATTCCCAAGGGTAGGGGGTAGAGT
>MU224161.1:309245-319725 GCA_018584345.1 Thuja plicata
AATTAAGAATTATTTAATTCAATCATTTAATTAATTTAGCCATGTAAGGGTGAATGGGTTGGATTTGATTTTTGATTTAAAAACTATACAATTAATTGATTAAAATCAATTATATAATTTGATTGATATCTTTTAGGCTTAAATTTGATTATTTGATTTCATGATTATTTAATCCTTTGATTTTAATTGATTTTGTCCAATTTGCTTGATAAATGTCCATTTGAATGATTTTAATCCATTTTGATGTATTTTGATGAAATTTAGGGCAATTGGCTAAGATTTGCAGATTTGGATGTTTAAGAGACACCTGGTCAATTTTAGGTGTCTACAGAAGCATTGGTAAACTGTCTTAAGCTTGCCATGGAATGGAAGATTGTAGAGTTGCATGTGTATGGTGACTCTTAGCTCATTATCAATCAAGTCAATGGAGATTATGAGATGAAAGATTAGAATTTGATGCCCTAGAAACAACTGGTTGATGACCTAAAGAAGTACTTTGTCTTCATCGCATTCTAGCAGATACCCAGAACAGAGAACAAAGCTGCAGATGCTATGGCTACATTGGCGTTCATGTTACAACTAGAGGAACATCAATTCCGCTATGACTTCTTGGTGGAATAATTATCCTATCCTACCTTTGATACCCTTGAATACCAGGTAATCTGTGCTTTGAACACCCTAAACCAATCTTGGTATGCTAATATCATTGCTTACCTAACTAACCAAACCATTTCCAATGATCTATCAAGAAATGAAAAAAGAGCCTTGATTAGGACAACATCGCATTATGTCCTCATAACTAATAACTTATATCCACAAGGTCTCGACGGTATGCTTCTTAGATGTTTAGAATTCAAAAAGTCAGATCACGGGTTAAAAGAAGTCCACGAAGGTGTATGTGGATCACATTCAAACAATTTTTCACTAACAAAGAAACTGCTCAGAGTAGGCTATTACTGGCCTACAATGGAAAAGGATGCTATTCAATTTTCCAAAACCTATCATAAATTCCAAACACATGGGAATCTCATCCATGCTCCTGCTAGAGAACTTATACCTTTCATTACACATTGGTCATTTCAACAATGGGCCTTTGACTTGGTTGGACAAATATATCCCAATTCTTCAAATGGACACAAGTTCATCATTACAACCACTAATTATTTCATGAAGTGGGTCGAGGTTGTGCCACTAATCAAAGCCATTGGTAAATAGGTGGCTATGTTCATTTTAAACTACATTATCTGTAGATATGGGATACCCTCATCAATTGTAACAAACAATGGGGGCCACTTTAAGAACCAAGATATTAATGACCTTTGTGAACAATTCCACATTACTCAACATTGTTCCTCAATCTATTATCCTTAGGGTAATGGATAGGCTGAGGCATCTAATAAGAATATTCTCAAAATCCTACACCGAACTGTGAGTAAGTCTGGTAGAGACTGGCATCTACAACTAAATCTGGTACTCTGTGCCTACAGAACAAGCATCAGAACACCAACTGGAGCCACACCATTTTCCCTAGTCTATGGCACTAAAGCAGTACTACCTATTGAGGTTGAAATCCCATCTTTGTGGATATCTTTACAAGGTCTTGTTACTGATGAGAAATACTGCATCGATAGGGTGAATTCTTTAGACCTACTTGATGAGCACAGGCAACAGGCGTTCGATCATCTGAAGGTGTACCAAGCATGAATTTCCAAGGGGTACAATAAAAAAGTTAAACCATGCCAATTTCAAGTGGGGTATCTCGTCCTAAAGGAGAATCCTAAGAGCCAGCCTAACAAAGAGCAGAAAAGAAAGTTTGAACCTAATTGGTTAGGACCTTATGTTATCACTTCTACTTTTGGGACTGGAGCCTATCAGCTAGCTACACCTGAGGGAGACGTTCTTCCAGATCCTATTAATACTTTACATTTGAAGCAGTTCTACGCTTGATGTTTGGCTTGCAGAGCCTATACAGTGAAATAGTTCTCCAAAAATACCAAAAACATTCAGAAAATTGATCCTGAAGAAATCTAAAAATAGTGGAAAAAGTCCTAAAGAAAGGTATCCTTGGTGAAACCCTGGCAAACAGGCGCCTTGATACTACAAAAACATTCAAAAAAGAAAAAATAGTAAAAAATTTGAAAAAGAGAAAAGTGCCTTGGTGACAACCTGGTAAAACAAGCATCCTAGTAGCAAAAAGAATAAATAAAGTTTTTCCAAGTGGTGAAAACTTGGCAATCAGGCATCACTTGTGTTTTTCACTCCATCTATCAATGCATTGCTGATACTACGCCTTCACAATTACACTTGTGCTAAGATTTGACTTTGTTTCCTTACAAAAATATTATCCTCGCGTGGGATTTGTCTGCATTTCTGTCTTAGAATCAAGTCATTCTACACTGGGGGCATCTTTTGCCAACATATTAGGTCGCATCTGCTAGGTCGTCATAAGATGTTTTGTCTTGTGACACAATGCTTCTCAATGTTTTCACTTAACTATCACTTTCATGAAGCAAAGATGGCACAAACATTACACTAACATGAATAGTGTTCCTAAGACCTACATTGGATTGTGAACATGAAGAAAGTTATGCATAGACATGGAACACATATTGCTTGAATTCCCACTTTTTGATTGATGAATCTCTACTACGCTTGAAAAATGAATCAATGGTATTTATCAATACTACCTAAAACACAGTTTGATCTTGGTTTGATTATGACTCTTTTATGTACCCATGGTGTTTTCACTGGGGGCATCTAAGCAGTTATGAATTTTTTTGATTAATTAACAATTGATAGTTGTTGTGTCTTCCGAGTTACTCCATGATTTATGTGCAAAGACAAAGAGTTGCAAGGATGGGGGCATAACATTTTCTTGGTTTTCTGCGTATGGTGATTGTTCCAAATGATCCTATATATTTCACCTAACTTAGATTTTTTATGGTAAGAGCTGCCACCATGAGTGGATAGCCGCATATATCTCGATCTTTGTTATGTGTAAACTACGGTGAGGTTGAAACAATTTCCTTGTCTATTTTCTAACTCAGATTCTCACTAAGGTATACGAAGCATAATGTACCCAAGGATATGAATTTTCAATGTCATTGTGGGTCCAATATCTTGCCTTACACAGATTTTGATATAATAAAAGGAAGGCGACTATTTTGTTATCCTCACTTCTATGCCTTGATGCCTAAGTCTATTTCTAACATTTCATCCAATAAAATAGTATTCATACTTTCATGATATCAGTGGGTATTAGTGATTGTTGTACTATTAGGTGTTATTCATTCCAAAAGTGCCCAATGATGATAAATATGTCCAATATCTACCAAAAAGTGACAAGTCTTAAGAGTCTGCATATATCTGCATTTAGAGATTGCATGATGCATAAAGAACTAAAAAGCATAAGGACTTTGAGCTCAACAATGATTTATATTTTTCTTCTTCTAAATCCAAGTTAATTACATCCATTTACTATTACTGATATTTATATCATTGTACATCCATAGCATACATTTTGCATTCATAACATTAGACAAAGGAAAAATACAAAAACAAAGCATTTTATACATCGCATTTACTTCTACATCCTAAGTGCATCCATACATTTTACTTGCATAAGAAAAAACCAAAAACATACATTTGCATATTCACATAGTATCATTTGAAACATATTTATATCAGTGATAAATCCAAAAATACATAAATGATGTCATCATCTAATCTAACTCATGATAAAACCAAGATACAATCACATGTGCAACAGCATCTATCAAAGAAAATGGAACTTGTAAAATATATCAGAATCAGAGACAACTGCATCAAATATATATATCAAAACATATTGATACAAAGATCAAAAACATGGCACAAGTCTACACAAAGAGTATCATCATATCAGAGTAACAAAATGACAAGAAGAATCGTGTGTGTGTGTGTGTGTGTGTGTGTGTCATCATACAAAATAAAGATCTTAGAAGAGTCCAGATATGTAATATAAATGTGTGACAAAATACATAATCAACTCTAGCTTCCTCCCTCTCCCTAAATTGGAGAAGGAGGAGGAGGTGGTGGTACAAATGGTGGTGGAGGAGGCATGGCCCCCTCAGACTATTGGGCAACCCATGAATAAGAAAGTTCTCTCTGGCCCTCTGGAACTGCAACATGGTATAAAGCAAAGTAATAAGATGCTCTCTATCCCTGGTGAGTGGCTATCCGAGCCTGGGCATCTCTCTCCGCTCTGAGCATATCCCCCTTTCTATTTTGTTCTGCCCTAAGGCACTCCAGTTGTGCATCCCTATCTGTTAGTAGAGCCTCTAAAGTGGTGATGTGTGCTCTCAACTTCTCTCTCTCCCACTCACACTGAGATAGTGGGTCTCCATCTCTGTTGGAACCCCTGCTAGAATCTTGTCCTGAAGCTCTGTCCTGTGACCTATCAGGCTACCTCTTCTGCTATTGCCTTTGTTGTCTCTACTGCTCTCAAGTCAATAAAGGATTGAGATCTATCTAAGGAGCAACAAATCTGAATCAAGTGTACCGACCCTCTCCAATACCACTAGTCACATCTGCAGTGCCACCCACAGCTCCACCTCCTTTATTATCTTTTTCGTCATCACCGTCATCTGGAGGAGGACATCTCCCATCTCTACCTCCATCTCTACCTTCATCCCTCCCTCCATTTCTACCAGCACCCCTATCTCTTTGTGCTACTCCTCTCCCCCTGGCAGGGCGATCATCCAAATCATAATCTATCAGATCCTCTATATGAGGAATGGCCTCCTCAGGCACTGTGAATCATGGAAATGGATGTTGAAGCATCTCTGCAACATACCCATTGGAACAACCTACATCTACAATATCATGATGAATGTCCCAATCAACTCCAACCATGTATCTAATCTCCTGGTGGGCAGTCTCATATACTAGCTAGGCACCCCATAATGACACCTCATGATAGATCTGAGCATATACAGTCACATCCTAGGTCCTACCCTGTTGCAGGCCAAACTGTCTCAAAACTTAGGTGTGTACGAACTGCTCTATAATATATATGGTCCTCCTGATAAGGTACCTTCTCTGAAACAAAAATGGAACCTGTCTAGCATCTGAGGTCTACTCCTCATAGTCTAATTATTGTCGCCATACTACCTTCGTCATATCATCAAAAAGCCTCTGCCAATACTCTACCTTGCCCAGATGGGGCTGTTAAATCAGACTGGCATACATATAAACATAAGGATACTCAGGTACCCGCTGCCTATCTACCATAGGTCATGTCACTGGAATGTGCTCCTAGGCCCAAATCTGAAGAATCAAAATGCCTACAATCATACTCTGAGTATAATGATACAAATCTCGTGGAGATCTTGGTACATATGGGTTAGAATGTAGTTGCCCCATGCAAATCTCCATCTCGAGATGACCATCTACTCTAACATATCTACCCATCCTATGAGGAATTTGTGTTGTCCTCTGTATGGCATCAGGATGCCACCAATCAATCCTGTTAAATACATAGATAATCGATCATAATGATCGCACATGTAATCTCGAGAAAGGTATCTCTGATCAATGGTATCATCCTGGAAATACTGATGCACTACACCAATCACCATGAAGTCAACTCAAAATGCACCTCACGACCAATAATGGGAACTCGTAGTATGCGCCATACATCCTCAGGAGTAACTGTCATCTACCCGTTCAGGAGATGGAAGGTGTTGTGCTCTGAATGCCATCTCTTAGCAAGAGCAGTCAACAATCCCTGGTTTACCCCTATATTGGGTAAACCAATCAAAGATCGTAATCTAAAATGGACCACTACCTCCTGCTCATCATCTGACAAAAGTATGGCCAAGGCAAGCACGTGCCCTGGATATGTACCTCGAAACACAACTACCTCAAAATTGACCTTTTTTTGGCAAAACAAAGATAAATCAATGTTCTATATATGACAAAAATGCAAAAACATAAGTCAACTAAGTGATTCAAGGTCCATGGAGAAAAGACAGTTCACAATTTGCATAAATTCTAAGTCTAAAACCCAAATGCGATCCTAGATATACAAGGTACCATCTTTTTACTGGATACAATCCTAGAAAAATAGGATGTGATTGAGAATACAGGGTGCAATCCTGGAAATCCCAGATGTGACCCCAAAAATGGGGTACAATCCTGAAAAGATAGGGTATGAAATAAACTAGATTTCTTCTCCTAAACTAAGCTAAAAATAGGGTAACTGGATGCGACGCAGAAATTTATGAAAACAAGATACGATCTGGGAAATATCGGATGCGACATGGGTTTAGCAGGGTGCGATCCAAAATCCTGGATGCAACCCAGAATTTAAAGGCCTGTAAAAGCCACATAAATGCATGAAAATCAAAATTACAAATTCACGAGGTAGTTTTGTGAGTACTTACTAGAGGTGCATAATCGGTCGGGCGCTGATGACAACAACTAAGCTCAAAATGATGCTTCCTCATGGACCACCATCTTCTCTGTAGAGCTCTCAAATTTACTATAGGAAAAAATGAAAATGAATAGTAAAATGGTAATTTTTGAGATATATATTGGTCTTTTGAGCTATTTAGGGGTTCCGAAACTCCTCCCAGGCAACTGAAATTTCATTTTTGTTCTCTTTTTGATCAATCGGGAACCAAATTGAAGGTGCCTAAGGTATTTTATGCAGTATATTTACATTTTTATGGCATCTCCTGAAACTGTAGAATTGCTCCATCTGTTCCAAAAATCTGTCAAAATTGCACATTTCATCATAAATCTTAGTCTGACATCATTTTATCAATCTCACCACTCACATTTTCACATAATTAACTTGGCTCTTGTGTGTTTATTCTTAAACACTCCCCCGTTTCTTCACTTCTTCTAATCTATTCTTTATTTACCTAACTGTTCTGTGCAAGTGAAACATCATTTCAACAGAGGGATTTCATTTCTTTTCCTTCGATTTCATTCCTGAGGGGGCATGATCACACTATCATCAATCAAATTCTTTCTCGAAATAAAATTAAAAAGACTTCATTATCAAACAACTAGTGGCATGACAGTTTGCTTGACTAAGTTAGAACTGTTGGATAGAAAGCTTTGGTTCTCATAAGGTGGATATCTTGTGTATCTCATTTTAAAAGATTCTTATTAAGCTCCTGACAGCTTCATACCGACTTTTGGATGACAACCAAGTTTGGAATCAGTATTATCAATCTTTGGACGATAACCAAGTTCAGATTTGGTGTCTTTAAGATCTTTTATTGACCTTTGTACGACAACCAAGTTTAAATTCAATTCTATCAGTTTAGTTCAATCAAGTGCGAGACTGATCTCATCAGGCATTTTTGTTCGATCATGAGCGAAATTCTCAATCTTTCTGAAGTAAAAATCAAAAACTTTCTTTGAATCAATGTGTTGCTTGCACATCAATTCAAAGAGGGGCAAATGTAACCACCTAAATTTGGTCTGCTCTGACCATAGACCCTATTTTCCCTAAGTGTGATCATACCCCCAATTATGTTCAGACAACTCTTCAATCGGCTGACATAATTCATTCAAATCAAATTTAATCTCCTAAGTGATCTAATCACTAAATTTTATTAATCACCTAAGCCAAACAAATCAAATCAATTTAATTCAAATCAAACATGGCTAAGGCAATTAATTTAAAAGGAATTAAATAAATCCCCATTATATCAAACCACTTGTAAAAATCCTATCTTCTAGCCTAAATTAATCTAATTAATTGGCTATAGTCGTAATTAATTATCTAAAGAAATAAAAAGCTTAAATGATTAATATTCCTGTTTTTGAATTAATATATTTAATATAATTCATTTCATTAATATTCCCCTAAACCCCAACCTAACCTACCTCAACCACCTTGACCATGGGTTCAAACCCATCCCAACCGATTCGCCCCATGCTAAATCTAATACTAATCCTAATCCCATTCTAACCCACCTCCTAATGATGTCACATTCCTAAAAATGTGAATAGGAACTCAACCCACTTGAGAAAGTCAACTTTATCAAGCTTGACTCTCTCTAAGTCCAGCTTCTCAAGCTTACCTCTTACACCCTTCCCATGCTTCTTAAAGGCTCCCATTAATGCCTTATTAATGGAGATTCCTCAAGCTCATGCCTCTTCAATTCCTTTGGCATTTATTCCTCTTACACCTTATTAATGGGTTTTACAACTCCATTAATGACCCTTGTCCCCCCTCTCTCTCCTCATTTCTTCTATAAATAGAAGGAGTTTTTCAGCTCAAATGAGCCTGAATTTTAGACTGAAAATGTATTGTTATGCTATTAGGATTTATATAGATTCATATTGCATTCTAATTTTAATGTTCATGCATTGTTATAATCGTGATTTCTAGAACTAGAATGCATGCTATTTAGATATTTTTCTTATTTTTAATAGAATCTTTCATGCTAGGTTGTATATGTCACTGGAAAAGGCATAATCTGAGGGATATTATGTTGTTTTTCACACTCCTCTTAGTTAGAAAGTAATAGATCAATTTTAGTGGATTTCCATACTTTACTAACCTTATTTTCACTAGCGTAATGATCTATTGAAGTGTTGTGTCACAAGCAAATAGGTGCACTATTTCACACACACAATTTAATCTAGTATGTTTGCATAAACACACCTATAATTCCTAAGGTTGGCAAGGACAGTATCTGCTAAATCCCTACTTGGATAATAAAATCTAGCCATGCAAATTAACAGTGGACAGCCTAGGAACTTGGAGACATGGGCTCCTCCTTACAGTGCACTCACTTCTCTGGCACACCAAGTTCCAAATTCAATGGGTCATTACTTCCCAAAGAACTGATATCTCTACTATGAACCATGAGTAATGTCGGGTGTCTTCATAGGTTGGGATACACATTGAACCAGCAAATAGAAGGTTTTTGGCCACTAAACAAAATATTTTAGTAAGGACATCCATTCAGGTGGTTGTGATCAAGTCATTTTCCCAATTAAAGGGGCTCTCCCAATCCTTTCAAAGTAAGATTTTCACCTTTAAAATGTAGGGACTTTAACGCACCGCGTGGGTACTAGAGGAGATTTTGGTTGCCACAAAGAATTCACACCTGTCCATTGTGAGATTAATCATAATGGCATTTTTTGTATAGTGGTTTGGAGGGCTTGGGTTTAGCCTGTTACCGGTTGGGTCATTCCTTGGGGTGAGTACCTCTTTTCCCACCAAAGACCGCCCTCTAAAGATTATAATAGTTTCTCTTAAACTCAAGGTCCATGAATGGCGAGGGGAGAGGATACGTTGTTATAATCTAGGATTACAATTGAGCTATAAAAGCAAGACACAACAGACAGTTTGCTAAACTAAATAAAACACACGAATTTGAAAAGCATGTCATATTTTAAGCCCAAACGAAGGTTATAGTTTATTTTACAAACCCCTACGAACCTGCAAGTAAACTGTCAATGATTTTAAGATTGGGGTCTTCAGATTTACAACCTGCAAAACAGCCTAAAAAATACAAGAACGAACAAAAACTTGTTAAGAAGGTTAGCCAAAATAGAATGATGAGAAAATAGACTTCCACTGGTGAAAAATATGTATGCCCGAAAATAGTAGATGGATGCGCAGGAACAGAGAACCAATGTGCAGAATATGTAAATGCACAACAACAGTGAATGAAAGTATAGCTTGATGGAATGAATGCGTAGTTGTAACAAAAATGCAGCAGGGATGGATGTATGCACAGGTATCGGGGATGAATGCACAGAAAATCCTGTAGAATCCTTCACACGAAAAAACTAAAAACAAAATGTCAATTTCGTGGGGATGGCCCTACGGTGGGCACCAAAAATGTATGCAAAATAGATGTCTACTGATATAAATGAAATACTACTACTATAAAGCTAATAAATCTATCTAAATGTTGTTAGGAATAAGGTGTCTCAACCTTGGATAATTTCTATTCTTATTATTCATTTGTAAAATGTATTTCTTGCAAATAATGTAATTAAGTGTGAGTGTACATGTCTAGTTGGCATGTTAATGTGTCGGCATCTTGAATTGTGTGTAAGGAGATCATGGCTGAAATGGTTATGATGGATTCCTATGACACGTAAGAGCTATTTCTAGGAGATTTTAATGACAGGTGAAGACATGCAATGACATGTGGCAACTGATAAAGTTGAGTACTGTTCCTATTTTCTCAGAGAATGGTAAAACCCTAATACGACTATCTCTGGAAGTTGCCCTAAAAAGAAAGCTCATGATATAAGCATTTTTTAGGGTTACAGGAATATATACGAAAAGAGTGTATTGTTAGTATAATCTGGTGCTACAGGATTTGTCTCTGTGTGTCGATTGTCTCCTGAAAGAACTTGCATTGCAAGTGTGTTGTAACCGTTGTGTTGAAGATAATACATTGTGCAGGTTTTGGAGTGCTAGGGTTTTTTACCGAAAGGTTTTCCCCAGGGTAAA
>MU224161.1:325439-337209 GCA_018584345.1 Thuja plicata
TAATTAATAATAATTAATTATTTTAGCCAAGGTGATGTGTCAAGTGACTAGGTCTATGAGGTGGACTAGGAGGCTTAGTCATATTTAGTGACTGTGTAATTAATCACTTTAATGAGACTAATTTAGAGGACTTAGGATAAGAAGAATAGACTATAGTGAATGTATTAAATAAATTAAATAATTTACTTAATAAATAGAAGAAATAAATATTAATTAAATAATAAATATTTAATTAATTAATTAGTGAAGCCATTTTTTAGTGTATACAATTGCATTATCTTTAGATGAAGTTACAACAGTGGACAATACTTCTTGGATGTGTATACTCTAGATAATCATGTCTAATAACCTCATCTACTTTGTGTTGTTAAGAGGGATAATTACACAATGCAAGATATGTATAAACTAGTTAATAAATCTCTAAATGAAATTGTCGGTATGGATGACTACACAATTGTCAAAAAGCTACTGTGTAGGAGAAGATGAAGCTTCAGTGATGCAAGATCATAGGAACAGTCTATGCACAAAGCTACAAATGAGAATTACACCATACATGGTTCCCATTCACTACATGACACAAACTTAATTTAGCATTTTAAATTGTGCACAGGTATGATTAGATAGCCAGATTTGAAGAACTAGTTCATGAGCTCTACACATACTTTTGCCAAAGTCCCAAACCTTTTGTAGAATTTTAGAAATTTTTTGAGGGAATAACAAATGGAAAAAATATACTTAAGGATGTTGAAACCATATTTATCTCCTTGTGTGGACCCATGGGATGAGTTTTCTTTGAATATAAATCCCTGGTTGGACTAAAGTTTGAACAACGCACAATAGTCCATTGTAGTGATATTTTCCATAGGTTAATTGATGTAGAGACATTGTTAACCTTGGATGGTATTATCTCCAATTGGACAAAATGAACTCGCTTGTTAAAAAAGCCCAAGTGAGAACTATGTATATTCAATAATATGCTAGGCTCTGAAGAATGACTATCATGGCCATTGATAATTAATATCTAAATGAGTATCCATTCAATGATGAAGTATTTAGTAGATGGAATCAGATTACATATTTGGTTCGTGTTAATAATTTTATGATTTAATGATCACGGGGAGTTATGTATCCCTATTCGTGGACACTAAATACCAATGGTCCACAATGGCGTGTCTTCTAGCGTGTGGTCTATTAGAATGAGAGATGGACCTGTTACACTGCAAGATTTCAACGACAATGTGAGTTTTGTGAAAACCAATTTACAGTAGATTGTAAAAGATGTTTCATCAAATATTTTAATTTGATTCCCTCAGGAGGAACTATTAGAAGCCATGTCTATTGTGTATCCTAATTATTGGAGAACACTTGATCCAAAATATTTTCATAAGAGGCTACTAGAATTGATTAATTATTTTGGTAAGAGTGCCAATTTCAAAGTTGATGGAAAGGAAGTAGAGGGAGCTATAAGTAAACCTAAGCTTGCAAAACAATCAGCCCATTTTGCAGCAACAGTGGATGAACAGGTTGAGGCTTTGGATAATCCATACCTACTAAGGTCAATAACATGAATTTGGGAAAGAATAAGTCAGATCCCAATGTTGTGTGATGAACTCTTAGAATACTTCAAACTTGCTGACTTGTTTCAAATGATGATATTGGGTTCTGTTGAGGATGAGAGAGTTTTCAGTACATTGGGGTTCTTGAAATCAAAGACAAGAAACAAACTTGGCAAGAACATGGAAGTTTGTTTAAGGCTTTATACCAGTCGATATAATCCTGAAAGTTTTCTTTATGAGAGGGTACTCGCACACTGGACTTCCACATGTGAAAGGAGAGAGTTAGGCAACATTTTGAATAACAATGACAATGTTAAAATGAAGAACACATCAAGTAGTAGGTAACTGTGTTGAGATGAACTCAAGTGAAAAAAGTTAAGGCCAGAATGAAAAAGAAAGTGAATTACAGTTTGACGAGATGAATTGGCAATTGGATTTGGATCAGTCGTGACAAGTCAATTGTCTATCAGTGAGATTTAGAATTTTATAGGAGACTCTCAAGTTTGAGACTACTACTAGGTATTTATACTTTTTATTGTAATTCATGAATCATGAATCATGAATCATATTGCAAAATCCAAATTGATTTCTTTAAATCAGTGAAAATTCACGTGCAGTTTTTAATTTTTCATTTATATATAATTTATTAACTTGATGAAATGTTGAGTAGCTAGACTGTGTTCCATGATTCGTTGTATAATCTTTGTAAACATTGTCTTCAATTTTGATTTATTATATTTCTAATTTCTCTTTATGAAACATGAATATCAATAAATTGTTAATATTGTCTTTAATTTGTGAATTAACTTTAAATTATTAATCTTGTCTTCAATTGGTGGGTCCCACTAGCAATATGTGGTGCTATGAAATAATGTCAGGTGGGATATGGTACTATATGATTGGTTGGGTATATCATATAATTTCACATGTTGTAAAAGACGGGCCTAGCACCAAAGTGCGACGAAGCCATATCTTGCCACGTACCTTCGTGGGACCATCTTATAAACAAATAAAAAATAAAATTTTAAATTGTTTTAATATTTATAAGTTGCGAATTAGCTTTAAAGTTTAAACTATTAATTTTTTCTTCACGTGGTGGGTCGTAATAACAATATACGATGATGAAAAATAATGCCATGTGGGTTTTGGTACTATATGACTAGTTAATTCTATCACAAGTTGTTCAAGATGGGCCTACCACCATAGTGCAACGAATCCATAACTTGCCATGTACCTTCGTGAGACCGTCTTATAAATAATTAACAAATAAATTATTGTTCGTTATTTAAATAGTGGGTCCTATCACCCATATGTGATTATGCAAAATAATGACAAGGGTCTCATTCTAGTAGAAATAGATGTGATATAATCAATTTAATACTACCGATGATCTTCGTGACCGATGAAGATCAACATCCCAAGTTCAAAACTACGGGCTAGTGTTTGTTTTATGCTACTAGTTCACGCGTATGGTCCTTAGTGGCATTTTCCATTGATTCCCGTTGAACATGCACTTCATAATTGCATTCAATTTTAGATAATTTGATATCTATGAAGATTTGTAGTTGACAAATTTGTGTAATTCAGGCAGTGCGAACAATAAAAACTAACGAAATTGCAAGGGTTTGAACTTCAAATTTATTGAGTGTGGTATCATGTACAAGTAAGTTGGTGTCCTATTGTTTAGTTTAATTGTTTCCATCTACGAAAGGGTTTTCTCTGTATTTTAGGGCTTAGTTTTAGAAAAGTACTCTGTTTGTGAATTTGTGAGAACAAATTTTTTGAATATTCAATTTAATTTTGGAAGCATTGTTTGTACATCTCTTAAATACCCTGATTTAATTACGATGAGTGGAAATTCAAGAAGAGGTTCAGCTAATGCTAAGAGGGGCCTTGATGAAGATATTATTGTTCAATTGTCTGGTTCTTTGAAATGGGGAACACATGCATAGGGTAGAGATATTCTATCTGATACAGTTGTGGACAAGGTAGCATCTTGTGAGGATCCTTACACCCTAATTAGCAGAAGGGATTTTTTAGTGTATTTTTACAAGTGTAGAGCTCCAATTCGAGTGAACAATGCATGGAGATTGGATTTGGGAAGGCTTTTGTCCTAATTTATTTTTCAATGTAGACCTAATTAGAGTTGTGGAAAAACACTATAATCTAGAAAAAAAGGCTTGTCTCCACTGAGAAGGGTTTTTTTTGGCCAAGTTTGACAGGAAATCTATTTGTGAAACATTTATGTTAAACTATAATGCCCAAGTGCCCATTGATTTTCTATCTCTAGGGAGGGAATATGATAGGGACAAAGGTAGCTTCAAGGTTAAATGGATTCCATTTCATAGAAGGGAGAAGAAGGATGGGAAACCTATTGCATTTTGGAAGTTAGATGTTGAGCCCTTTGATTATGAAATTTTTGAGGATTATTTCATTTACACTTAATTTGCACTTTTCTAAGTGTTGGGAATCGATGTACAATCCAAGATGCCCATGCATCTTATGATGTTGGCTCAAAATTCAACACACATATATAAACACATTCTTTGACTTTACCTCATTCATTTCAAATGCTATTCACGAAGCCCTTTTGGATATCCAAAAGAGTAGCATTGTTATTTGATTTAGGTGGTAATCTCTACTGTGCCACATTAGTTTGTATGGTGTAAGCAAGGTTTTTCCTTACCCTTGGGGCCCAGAGCTGAATTTGAGAAATATAGATGAACAAAACCAGAGGTTTCCTATTCAAGAATGGATGTATTTATGGGACATGCACTATGAAAAATCCAATTATGTAATGTTTGAGGAATTATTTGTGAAAGTTGTGCTGAAAAATTTGGGGTACCCAATTAATTGGAGATTATCAGATAGGGCGAGGATATTTTTGAGGCCCCTTGAGCTAGATCCCTAGCTAGTAATCTACCATAATTGGGAAGACTGGTATTTCTACCCCAGATACACTATCATCAGAGTATATAGTGCATTAGTTAAACTCCATGTTTTGCCTAGATATATGCCAGCTATAATTGCTTTCTTAGAAATAATTTGGCAGTTGAAGGAGTCTGACAAGGCTCATTTTAGAAAACCAAAGATAAATTAGGGCTCCTTCTTTCCCAAAAAAATATTTTTCTGTGATTTTGAGATTTTGGGAAAATGAGGATTCAACTTCCAAGTTACTGCTATACAAGATGAATTTTGCAAAATTCAGAAAATGTGATCGAGAACAAATTTATTCATCAGACCAGGGTCGTATTTAAATTGGCAGCCTTTGATCATGAGCATGAGCATTTTGATGACTTAATTAGAAATGCTTCTTTTGATGTCGAAGTTCAGAGGAAAATAGAGATGGAAGAAGAAAAAATGAAAAATATTGACCCAACATACAAAGTGATACACACTAAATTGGAGGAATAAATTGTAATAAATTTTTAAAGAGTACAGGTATGAGAAGATGTTAGAGCATTGACATGCTCTACATTTTTGTCTGATGATAAATTTGTGCAGTTCTGAGAGTTAAGGGACTTTGTCCTAAAAATCAAAAGGGAGCAAGTTTCCAATATGCTCAAAGAAAGTTTGGCATCAAGGAATATGGAAGACAACGATATTGATAGATTTATAGCTAAAATTTTAGAGGTTAATTATTTCATTTCAAAGATGACCCCTGAGGAGGCAAGACAAATTGTAAGGAATAATGGATGTTTGTTACTTGAAGGATGGACCTCTCTTCTGAAATTGTATTGGACACTATAAGAAGGGAATCTTCATACTTGCTAACTTTACCAACTAAAGAGAAGGCTCAGGAGTTGTATTTTGGGTCATGTTCTAGCTATCCGTATGAGGCATTGGTAGTGTGGTCAATATTTCATGATGACCAAATTAAGAAGGCCCAGATTAAGAAGAGGGTAGAAGATCTTACTGACAACTTGACTGTTATAAAAGTGATACCTCTTAACAGATCTACAATTCTCTTAACAAAAGAGAAAATGACTTATTAGGCATATGTTAACAAGATTCTAGAAGATTTGAGTAAGTTAAAACTTAAAAAATGAAAACTTTCTACATGAGTATAATAAGGTGGTTTCACTCCTACCTTCTCCACGTCCTACTTCAACTTCTTTTGCTACTTCTTCTTCACATCGATCGACATCATAAGCTTCAAGTTTACTTCAAGTGGTTCATTCATGAATGTTCTGGAACACTTTAGGGTTGTCATTTATGGAAACATATCTAGTATGGATGGTCGCTTGGTGTCAAACACAGTTTTGGAGTTATAGCTTACAAAATGACTAAGTCCAGAAAGCAGAATTACAGAGTATAGCAGTACAGTTTTGGTCAACAAACATAGTATATGATGAATGAAGACATGAGAGCTTAGGAGAAGATATTTTGTGATTTATATGACCTTTAGTTAAGTCTCTTATGTTTTGGTGTTGATCGCAGTAAGTTACTATATGTTGAAGACATGCAAAGACAGAGTAACAATGAAACATGATAGATGAAAGGTTGTGATGATTAAGGGAGTATAATGCGGAGTCCAAATGTGCTATGTTAGATTCAGATTGAGGATTACCTATATTTTGTTAGTGTATGATCTATGACTTGGTATTTACTTTTTGTATAAGTGTTAACTCTATTTTGTGATGCATTGGAAGCCAACTAGACATATAATGATGTATATATAGGAAGAGTATTTTGTAAAGCGAAGTGTGTATGTGATGGAATGAATGGATGCAAATAGATGAATGTATTTTGATGTTAGAATCAGATAGATGGTGATGTGAGCTACAAATGGAACTAACTAAGCATATAATATGCTTGTATTGTTCACTATTGATAAATCATTATAACATAATCAAATTTCTGATTGTATGAGTAGTGAGCTCAGTGTGGCTTTAACAGGGTTTTTGGATTCCTCTAACAAGGAAATGTGCTAATGTAATAATCAGCTCCTAATAGGGCTAGGTATCCTAATAGAGAAATAATACTTTTCATACATATTTGTGGGTACCATCCCCACCAGGATCTTCCCTTGGCTAGGGTTTCCTCAACAACAAATTCATGGTGTTATGAGTTGTGTGTTTTATGTTTATGTTATTTTCATTTCAACACTTATCTAGTTAAGTTGGAATTTACTAAGTTTGAGTTTAAAGTGTTGTAATAATGACACGCCCCCCCTCTTAGTATTAATTAATCCTAACAATTGGTATCAAAGCTTTTGGCCCTTGGAGAGAGAGCTTAACAACTTAAGGGAGATCAAGATGGATTCTGAAAGTTTGGAAGAAAACTTTGAAGTAGCATTTGAAGACCTTGATAAGGCTAAATAAGAGAATGGTGACTTGAGATTAAAATTGAGAAGAGATAAGGGTTTCGTCACAAAACTGAAGGAACAAATTGAACTATCCAAGAGTCAGAGACAAGATCTTATGGATGAGATAAAGGAGGATTCAAACAATGATACTTCACATTAGATAAAACAACTTGAACAAGAGAAAGATACTTTGAAGCTTGATCATGAAACTACTTCCCTTCATATGGATAAATAGATTAAACATGTAAAGAATGATAGGAAAAAAATTGAAGAAACCTTAAAAGATGCAAATATTCAAATAGGACAAATGAAGATTGAACTTGATCACTACAAGAACAAGTATATGGAATTAGAGAAATGTAATCAGATCATAAAAGGAGAACTTGTTGAGGCAAATAAACATATTGAAAAATTTCATTCAAGAAGTGATAATATTGATGAGCAGAGAGATAGACAGAAACCTAAAGGAGACATGACTATAGTTGGCTTCAATGAAGATGAATGTTCAAAGACTCAGGAAGAAAATCTGAAGTAAAGACTGATGGAGAAAGACCTACTCTTGAAGAACCTAAAGATCATGTCAAACCTTTCAGAGGTAGATGTTTTGGATGAAAAAATATTGGACACATGAAAGGAGACTGCAAAGGTAAATCTCCTTAAAAACCCTTTTCCAGATATTGTTTTAATTGTAATGCATTTGGACACAAGAAGGTAGAATGCTGGAAACCTGATCAATCAAGAATCAACAAATACTACAATAGGGAAGGAACAACAACTAAGATCACATGTTACAAGTGAAATAACTTTGGGCACATTAAAAATTATTGTAAGTTGCAGGTTAATCAAAACATAACATATCCTACATGCTACAAATGTCATAATCTAGGACACATAGCAAAGTTTTGCAGATACAATAGACCTGAGAACAAAAGTGGTCCTCCACCTATAGATACAAAGAAGAGTATTGGTGATGCTAAGAGTATTGCAAAAGAATGTAACAGTGACTTTAAAAAAGAAGAAAATGTAAACAATTTTAAGGTATGGAAATTAAATGAATCAAAAGAGGAAATGGTTCAAGGAGAGTCAGTAGATGCTACTGAGTCTTCGCTTGATGTGAACTTTTCCAGATCAACCTAGATGGCCAAGCATGGCCTTAGGGGGAGAATTGGAAGGAAACATCATAAATCTATATAGCCCCTAATTGTGAGGAATAAGATCTTGTGATCTTAGAGAGAGTATGTGGAGATATTATGGAACTTATATCTGTGATTACATAGCCTTACAAATCTATATCTTATGATCGCTAGATTGTTAATCGATTGGATTATGTGTAGAGATGAGTTTATTGGGAATTATGTCATTTCTTTACATAGCAAAGTATAAGGTCAATCGAATTAACTTTTATGAACATAATTCAAAGAAAAAATCCTAAGGAGAACATGGATTTGAGCTAATAGAAGAAAAGAAGTAAGTTTGTTGAGCGTTTGATTGAAGCAGAAATTCACAGAATCGACAGATAAAAGATATTTTTGATCACTTGCGAAGCTTTGGCTATGGATACTCCATTGATTTTCAATGTCCTAGGTATAAATTCAAGAAACACCCATTCAAATCAACTGAAGATGATCCCGAAGGTGTGTTTTCACAAACACCCTACGACTTTCTACATGTCGAAGACATTAGGGCTTACATTCTGGTGCAGGAGCACCTAGGCTAATCCCTAATGTCAATTTTTTATGTGGCTTGTACTGAACTTAGCCAAGTTAGTGGTGTTTATTTTTTACCTTAGAAGGTATTTCAAGGTTGTCCCTAGGTGGATTCGACTAGGATCAATCCAACCTAGTGGTTTTATGCTTTGTTAGTGTTTAGTGCTAGTTTAGCCTAAAAGTGGGAAATTGGGTCCAAAAGACTTCAAGGTTTAGGAAAGGTTATAAATGTGCCTAAAAATGCCTCTAGGATGTTTTTACATAATTTTATGTTGATTAGAGGTCATTAGGATAGGTTTTGGACAAAGATGCAAAAGTTGTCAAAATGTTGTCATGACAACATTTGCAACTTTTAAAGTTGCATGACAACATTTTGCAGTATTGGATTCCTTTCGAAGTGTGATGATGGGTTGTTGTTGTAATGGGATATAATCATGGGGAAATCATATTTAGACAAGGAGGATCTCATTTCCTGAGGCAAGTGGATGTAATGTGAGATTTGAATTTGCAAGAAGAAGCTTTGTTTACTGTTTTTGCCTACAGTCGACTACTCTAGGTTGTCAGTGCTCTAGTATGGATTGAATCTTGTAAATTTGTGTTGGATTAGTGTATTTTAGTTAGTTTTAGAGCATTTTTATTTGGTTTGAATTTTCTAAGTGATCATTTGTTTAGTTTTCAGAAATCTTTTGTTATTTCGCAATTCACTGGTGTACTCTAGACAGTTTTAGGGAAAATGGCTCCCCCATAGATTTCCACCATGAAAATCATCATGACATATAGGAATATGGAAGGGAAGACATTGTAAAATGTACATATGGAAGGAGGATCTCAAAAAAGCAAGTTATCTAATTTTGGTGTCATGCCCTAGGCGAGTCTAGTGTGCCCGGTTAGGTGCATGACAGTGATCTAATGGTGTTTAATTGTAGGAGAAAGATTGGGAGAATGGAACCAAGCATGGTTTCACAAGAATATAGGTCTTATAGATACCTCCTAGAAATATTAGGGATTTTCCAATGCATTAAGATAGATTTATAAGTAGAAATTATCAGACTGCACAAAAATAGCCCTATTAGCCATATTAGGCCTGAATTCTAGGAACCTAATATATGAAGGCCATAGAACCCTAAGAACACTAAAATATTTAGTGTCTTGGAAAAGGGTTTCAAAATATCTAATTTTGGGGGGGGGTTATTTGGGAGAATTGTGAAAGAAGTGGGAAAAACTCACTGATTAGGGCTAATGGACCTATTAGGCCTAAAAGACCAAATTCACCTAAGGTCTTGAGATTGTTTGGAAAAACCGTGATGCCCTATTCAAATGGGATCATATGGAGTGAAAGAAGTTGTATTATTATGGAATACACCCCCTGAAACATGTGTGATGAAGAGAAGTTGAAAAGGCACTTGGAGTCTTCCAAGAAGGAGTAAGGGATTAAAGAGCACTTTGTTGATAGTTACCCCAAGGTGAAGCACAAAAGTGACCAAATCATAGGCCAGTGGAGAAAGGGATTAAAATATCCTAGAAGAGAGGGTAGGATCTTGTGAATGCTAGGAACAGTGAGTGTCCTAGTAAGGATTGTGCAAGCACACCTTGAGTGTTTCTATCACATTGGTATCAGAGCAAATAAGATTTGGCTTATGGTGAATGTTTCAAAAAATAGTCAGTAGGAGAGTCTACAATGGTGAAAAATTTAGAGCTTTCAAAGAAAGTGGATGGGCAAGAAGAAGAGAATAGATTGCTCAGAGAGAGATTGGCCCAACTAGAACACAAAGTGGACCAAGTGGAAGAGAAGACTGAGGAAGTGAAAGATAAAATTGAAGTAAGGAGTAAAGAGATAGCCTTAGATGATGAGGTCCCAGAAAATAACCCTATTCTCACTGAAGAACCATTCTTGAATGAACTAAAAGCTTTAAGTGGAAAGGCATTGGAAGGTGTTCCTATCTTTACTGGAAAGATGGAACTAGAGATAGTCCTAGATTAGATTGAAGGATTAGAAAATCACTTTGAATGTGATGGTATAACTGAAGCTCAAAAAGTAAAAGTGGAAAAGGCTAGACTTAGAGGCTCTGCACTCACTTGGTGGAAATTTATCCAAGATGAGAGAGAGAAGGAAGGAAAGAGACTCATTTCTACTTGGAAGGCTATGGTAGCCAAAATCATAGAAGCATATGTACCTGAAGATTATGAAATTCAGTTGCATAAAATGAGACAAAGTCTTAGACAAAAAGACTTGGATGTTAACTATTACACTGAAGAGTTTCAAAGGCTATGCATGAGATCAAGAATTGCACAAGAGGAAAGTGTGAAGGTAGAAAGATACCATAATGGTCTAAAGTGGACTATGTTGGAATTATTGGAATGATGTACAGAGAGGGGAGGGGTGAATCAGTACCTCTAAAACTTTTTATGTGTTTGGCCCATTAACCTTTGAGTCATCAGATTTGTATATACCTATCTATCTATTCATCTTTCTATATGTATGTGAAATCATAATATAAGTTCTTTACATGTGTAAACATTCAAGAAACATTCATGAAAACAAATAACACATAACACTTGATATGATATGCAGAAACTCCTGTTAGGAAGTAAAAACTGTGGTGGGGATGTCTACACACAAAAATTCACTATTTGCAGATAAGAAGGGAGCCGATAAAGGCTTACAATTGATCACTTCTGATGATCTACTCTATTAAGAGTATTAGAGTGGAGATCTATTAGGATCTACTTCGTTTGAAGCTTTAGCAACACTGTTAGGTGTGCACTCTATTAAGAGATTTATCAAAGAACTGTTAAGTCCACCTTCTACAAAAGGATTTTAGTTGTGATGCACTTGTTAGAATGCAACTACAATATAAATTTTGATCTGATAGTGAATGAAATTTCTAATTGCTGATAATATATCATGTATAGCTTACAATGTAAATGTAATCACCTTGAGTGATTGAGTGATACCTTGTCTCTGCTCGTCAGTAGCCTTTCTGTGTTCTTGATAACTGATTTGATATGTTTCTGTACTTTGCATGAATTCTATTCTATTGCTTAGATGCTCTCCATGGCTACTATAATTTTTCAACTGATTACAAGTCTCTTAAATTACAAATGATGGAACATCTATTTATACTAGTTTCTAGCTCTATTCTTGATTCACGCTTTTCAAATTAACTCTAGATCCAAGGTTTACAACTTGACCTTGATCT
>MU224161.1:344903-356365 GCA_018584345.1 Thuja plicata
TTGATTCACGCTTTTCAAATTAACTCTAGATCCAAGGTTTACAAATTGACCTTGATCTTTAGTTAGATATGTTTTAGATCCATTAGGATGCTTTAAAACATTCACAATTTTCTTGCTTGACCCTCAAGTAAAGATTTAAAATAAAATAAAACTCTATAAATAGAATTACAATGTTTTATCTGATGTGTAAAGGCATATCCACTTTTTGCAGGTTCTGTAACTGACTGTCGATTCTGATGGTCGAGGTGCTCTATCAATTATGTTAGTTTTGTACTCTGTTGGTGTCCCTTAATTGAATTGTTCGTCGAGTATGCCTTTTCTGCTCCATCGGCGATGTTCTCAAAACTGTATCATCGGTAATGCTTGTCGTCGGTTTGACTCTTGTCAATGTTTGTCGGGCAATTCTATACTTCGAATTTTTACGATAGACATTTTCATATCGTCGGGTATGCTTGTTGTCCATCGTTTATGCTTATACCGATGACCTTTATCATGTTTTTCCCTTTACTTATACTAATGACAAAACTTAATGTCATCAGACTATCCAAGATGATCTAAGTTTACTTACTCCTACCACTATTTAGAGATGCCACCAACTTGAAATAAAGGTGGAAGAGAAATTGAGAAAGAAACAAGACTCAAGCAATACAAGAGGCAGACGTAGAAGAAGAGATAACAGAGGTCAAAGAAGTGGATATGGTGGTAGAAGTTCAGAGTCCAAGACTCAATGAGCAAGCTGACTGAAGAGAAAGAAGGAATTTCAAGCAGAGGAAGCTTCAATAGAGGAAGAGGCTCAAATACTAATTGGAGAGGAAGAGGAAATAGCCAAGGAATAGGTTCCTACTTTGCAACTATGAAATTCTATCGCTGCAATCAAATGGGGAATCCTTCCTATAGGTGTCCAGAGAAAGGCTCTACTTCTCAAGGAAGTGACAAGAGAGTAAAATTTGTGCAAGAGGAGTCTAGTGGTGGAAATAAACACCCTGAGGTACCCTTGGAATCAGAGGAAGGAGAAAATCTGATGATAAGGAGAACACTGATCAAAGAACTAGTAAGAGAGGATCCAAGCTAGAGAAGAGCACTATTCATAGTGAAGTGAAAGATGATGGGTAAAGTATGTAGAGTCATCATAGACTCAGGGTCTACTCACAACATTGTGTTAGAGGAGGCAGTTAGTAAACTAAAGATGAAGAGGATTCCACATAGTAACCCATACAAGGTTACTTGGTTGAATAAAGGACAACATGTCCTTGTGAATGAACAAGCACGGGTGGACTTCTCAATTGGTCGATATAAAGATAAGGTATTGTGTGACGTCCTACCTATGGATGCATGTCACCTTTTACTTGGCAGGCCATGACAATTTGACAAACAAGCCATGCATGATGGGGCTAAGAATGTTCCTTTAAGGATGGTGTGACTTTCAAAACCCACTCATTGTTGGAAGAAGGATAATTGAAGACTTTAGGCCCTAATGTCCTATTAGTTAGTGAGAAGGATTTCCTATAAGCTCTAGAATATGGAGAGGGAGTAGCATATGCTTTAGTTTTGAAGCCAAAGGAAGAAGATGTAGAAAAGACAGTCAAGAAGATAGAGATTCCTATAGAAGTACAAGAGTTTCTTAAGGAGTACAAAGACATTGTCAGTGATGGACAACCAACAAACCTACCCCCTAAGAGAGCTATTAGTCACCAAATTGACTTTATCCCAGGAGTTACCCTTCCTAACAAGGCTGCTTATAAGATGACCCCTCAACAAAATGAGGAAATTTCTAAACAAATCCAAGAGCTCCTAAACCAAGGCCTCATTAGAAAGAGTATTAGCCCATGTGTCGTATCCACTATCCTAGCACCCAAAAAGGGAGGAACTTGGAGGCTATGCACTGATTCCAGAGCCATTAATCGAATCACCATTAGGTATAGGTTTCCTATTCCTAGGATAGAAGACCTAATGGACTATTTAGGAGGAGCAAAATACTTTACAAAGATTGACCTAAAGAGTGGTTATCATAAAATTAGGGTCAATGAGGGAGTTAAATGGAAGACTGCCTTCAAAACCACAGAACGTTTGTATGAATGGCTTGTGATTCCATTTGGGCTATCAAATGCCCCATCCACATTCATGAGGCTTATGAACAAAGTACTCAAAGACTTCATTGGTAGGTTTGTTGTAGTATATTTGGATGATATCCTAATCTTTAGTATGACTAAAGAAGAACACTTAAGTCACCTGCAAATTGTGTTCAAGAGACTACATGAAGAAAAGCTAATGATCAATCTGGATAAGTGTGAATTCCTAAAGTAGGAGTTAGTGTATCTTGGGTTTGTGTTGTCTTATGGAAACCTCAAGATAGATCCAATCAAGGTGGAAGCCATCATCAACTAGCCTACTCCCAAAACTACAACAAAGGTGAGAAGCTTTCATGGTTTAGGTCAATATTATAGGAAGTTCGTTAAACAGTTTAGTGCTATTTGTGCTCCTATGCTAGACACCATAAAAGGTGGGATGAAAACTAATTTTTTATGGAATGATAAAGCTAACCAAGGATTTGAGTTGTTGAAGAATAAGATTTCCACTCAACCCATCTTAACTTTACCAAGTTTTGAGAAGCTTTCCACAGTTGAGTGTGATGCTAGCAATGTTTCTATTGGGGCAGTTTTAAGCCAAGAATGGAGACCAGTGGTTTTTCATAGTGAGAAGCTCAGTGATGCTAAGAGGAAGTATTCTTCCTATGAATTAGAGATTTATGCTCTAGTGCAGGCACTAAGGAAATGGAGGCACTATCTACTTCCCGAGGAATTTGTGGTGTATTCAAACAATCAAGCACTTAGCTTTCTGAATTCACAAGACAAGCTTAGTCACAAGCACATGAAATGGGTGGAGTACTTTCATGCTTACACCTTCAAAATCAAGCATCAGAAAGGATTTCAGAACAAAGTGGCTGATGCACTTAGTATAAGACTTCTGACACTACAAGAATTACAACTGCAGAGTATGGGCATTGAGAGTTTCAAGGACTTATATGCAGAAGATGAATACTTTGCAGAGATATACAAGGTATGTAAAGAGCATAAAAATCATTTTTCATGGTGAATTTTTTGAATATACTATGCAGAGTGATTTATTGTTTAAAGGAAGTCAATTATGTGTCCCTAGAGGATCAATTAGGGAAAATATGATTCAAGAAAAGCACAATGGTGCACCTAGTGGTCACTTTAGTGTCAATAAGACCCAAGAGTTAGTGTAGAGGTTCTATTTTTGGCCTAAAATGAATTTGGATATCAGAACGTATGTGGAGTGTTGTGTAGTGTGTTAGAAAGCCAAATGCATGTCATCCAATGTAGGCCTTTATCAACCTCTCCCCATTCCAAGTAGACCTTGGGAATGCTTAAGCATGGATTTTGTTGTGGGATTGCCAAAGAAAAAACAAGGATTGGACAGTATCTATGTCATAGTAGATAGATTCTGTAAGATGGCACATTTTATTCCATGCAAGACAGTGCATGATTCTTGTCACATTGCACACTCGTTCTTCAAGGAAGTGGTGAGAATCCATGGGTTGCCCTTAAGCATAGTATCAGACAGAGACACAAAATTCATGAGTCACTTTTGGAAGACACTATGGTACAAATTGGGAACCAATCTGTCCTTTGGGTCTACATATCACCCTCAGATAGATGGTCAAACTGAGGTGGTAACTAGAATCCTAGGGAACCTATTGAGGTGTCTCACTAAGGAGTATGGTCAAGCTTGGGACCAACTCTTAGGATAAGCAGAGTATACATATAATGATATTGTTAATAGAACTACTGGAAAGAGTCCCTTTGAAATTGTTTATGGACTACACCCTAGAGGGATATTTGAGCTCAAATAACTAAAAGATGGAGCCAAGGGTAGTGGTTATGCAAAAGACTTTGCACACTCCATGAAAGAGATGCATGAAAGAGTGAGGAAAACTCTAACAGATAATACTGCAAAGATCAAGCAAAAGGTGGATGAAAGGAAGAAGGAAGTCCAATTCTAGGTAGGGGATCTTGTTATGTTCCATTTGAACAAGGCAATATTACATAAGGGAGTACCACACAAGTTGCAGATGAGAAGATTGGGGCCATGTACTATTCTGGCCAAATATGGAAACAATGCATACAAGGTTGAGCTCCCTGAGGATATTTGTTTGTCTCCAGTATTAAATGTTGCAGATTTGGTCCACTATAAGGGGCCTACTCCAGATCTAGACCAGAGATTTACTGAGGTTATACAACAAGTGGAAGACCTGAACTTGAACCCTACACCACCTAAGAAGGCAGAGAAGATACTTGACTCAAGGGCCTACAAGAAGACCAGACAAAAGACATACTATGAACATCTGATCAAATGGAATGGCCAAGAAGATTCATAGGCCACTTGTATCAAGGAGATAGAGTTTAAGAATTTGGGAGTTGATTCCATCATACTCAATCCAAGGATAGATTGAAGTCTTCTATTTGGGGAGAATGTTGCAAAAGAACCTAGGCTAATCCCTAATGTCAAATTTTGATGTGGCTTGTACTGACCTTATCCAAGTCATTAGTGTTTATTTTTTACCTTAGAAGGTCTTGAAAGGTTTTCCCTAGGTGTATTTGACTAGGATCAGTCCAACCTAGTGGTTTTATGCTTTGTAGTGTTTAGTGCTAGTTTAGCCTAAAAGTGGGAAATCGGGTCCAAGAGCCTTCAAGGTTTAGGAAAGGTTAGAAATGTACCTAAAAATGCCTCTAGGATTTTTTAACATCATTTCATGTTGATTAGAGGTCATTAGGATAGGTTTTGGGCAAAGATGCAAAAGTTGTCAAAATGTTGTTATGACAACATTTGCAACTTTTAAAGTTGCATGACAAAATTTTGTAGTATTTGATTCCTTTCAAAGTAATTGATGGGTTATTTTTTTAACAGCTTATAATCATGGGTAAATAATATTTAGAATAGGAGGATCCCATTTCCTGAGGCAAGTGGATGTAATGTGAGATTTGAATTTGCAAGAAGAAGCTTTGTTTACTATTTTTGCCTACAGTCGGCTACTTTGGGTTGTCAGTGCTCTAGTATGGATTGGATCTTGTAACTTTGTGTTGGATTAGTGTAGTTTGATTAGTTTTAGAGAATTTTGATTTGGTTTGAAGTTTCTAAGTGATCATTTGTTTAGTTTGTAGAAATATTTTGTTAATTCATAGTTCACCGGTGTAGTTTAGACAGTTTTAGGGAAAATGGCTCCCCCATAGATCTCCACAGTGCAAATCATCATAGCCTAGAGGAATATGGAGGTAAGCCATTGTAAAGTGTACATATGGAAGGAGAAGCTCAAAAAATTAAGTTATCTAATTTTTATGTCAAGTCCAAGGTGAGTCCAGTGTGCCCAGTTAGGTGCATGACAATGATCTAATGGTGTTTAATTGCAGGGGAAAGATTGGGAGAATGGAACCAAGCATGATTTAACAAGAATAGAGGTCTTACAGATACCTCGTATCAATATTAGGAATTTTCCAATCCATTAAGATATATTTCTAAGTAGAAATCATCAGACTGCACAAAAATAGCCCTATTAGGCATGAATTCTACGAACCTACTGTACGGAGGCCCTAGAACCATAAGACCACTAAAATATTTAGTATCTTGGAAAAGGGTGTCAGAATATCTAATTTTTTGGGGGGGCTATTTGGGATAATTATGAAATAAGTGGGACAAACTCATTGATTAGGGCTAATGGACCTATTAGGCCTAAAAGACCAAATTCACCTAAGGTCTTGAGATCATTTAGAGAAACATTGATGCCATATTAAAATGGGATCATATGGAGTGCAAGAAGTTGTCTTATCATGGAATACACCCCCTGCAACACTTGTGATGAAGATAAGTTGAAAAGGCACTTGGAGTCTTCCAAGAAGGAGTAAGGGATTGAAGAGCACTTTGTTGATAGTTACCCCAAGGTGAAGCACAAAAGTGACCAACTCATAGATTGGTGTTAAATAATTCATAGGCTAGTTGATCAAGGGATTGAAAGATCCTAGAAGAGAGGGTAGAATCCTATGAAGGATAGGAACAATTAGAGTCCTAGAAAGGTTTGTCCAAGCACACCTTCAGCGTTTCTATCACATTCACTATAAGTGTGAGTCTCTGGGAGACTTTGAGATCTACAAAGAGATGAAGGACATGATTGGAGCAGATGGTAAGATGAAAGCCGAGTTCACAGATCTCGAGAACCTTAGTACAATGCAAATAAATGAACTCTACAAATTCTATGAAGAGGAATGGATTAAGATCCGGTGCAGGAGCACCCTTGAGATACCATCAAATATGGTGGTCTCTTTTCTTTTTGGTGTGTTAGTGTGTGTAAGATCCTCTAGTAGGGCAATGTAAATACATAAGGTCATGTTGACCAAGAGTAGTTTAGGTAGCTTTATTTTTATGCTTCATTTTGGGTAGATTAGCTCTTTTTGGCTCTTGTTTAATGGACTGTCCTTGATGATGTCATCAATGGGTAGGGTGATGTCATGGTGGTACTTAGGGTCCATGGTTACCCTAATTGGTCTAGCTAAGGTTAGCTAAGATAGATTGGTGGGGAAAAACACTTAAAAAGTGTGATTGGCAAAAATATGTAAAATGTTGCTATGCAACATTAGCAACTTTTCAAAGTTGCTGACAACATTTATTTGTATAGAGGATTTCAAGGTTTTAAGAGTTTTTGAACCCATAGAAGGGTGAGCACATGAGTATCTAACATATTTAAGGTGTAAAAACCCTAATTGTGGGGTGGAAAATTCATTTTTGTACGGACTGTTAGTTTGGAGCCAAGAGTTTCTTTGAAGGAACAACAGATTGGAAGCATTTTGTGTTTTCTTTGCATTGAATGGATTGAAATTGAAAATATGACTATTGGATACCATTATTGGACATGTTTACAAGGTTTTTCAGTAGCTAGTTTGATTTTTAGGTATTTTTTCTTTGTTGTTTGTAAATTCTTTAGTTTTGGACTGTTTGTTGTCCTGTCTTGGAGCAAGGAGCAAAGATGTGGACCTAACTTCACTTCCCACCATTGGTTCTGTACGGCCACCTGGGAATGGAGACTAGGTCCATGGAGCTTCAAGATTGTGGAAGGAGGAGCTCTAAAAGTGTTGGCATGTATTTTTAATCACTTGCCCTAGGCGAGCTAAATTCATAGCCCGATTAGAGAAAGCAAGTGGCAGTGAGTTTAAAAGTTGAAGGGGGTGTTCTCATGAGCCAAGAAGGCCATGGATGTGTTGAGATATGTTATGCAGGTATTGAGGAATGTGGAGGAGTGCCCATGATCTCACTTTTCCAAGTTTTGATCCAAAAGACCTAAAACTGGTCTAAAAACAAGAAATGTGCCAAATTCTGGAAACATGGTGTACGGATAGTGTCAAACCAAGAGACCTAGAAAATCCTTGTGGTTTTTTGCTTTAGTTGAAGACTACCACAAAAGATCAGGGTGTTCTTTGAGAAATTTTTTATGTTTTAAAGATTTCCTAAAAACTAGGAGGCCTAATTGTGCAAAAAGGCTACAAGGCCAGAATAATAGGAATTTGGAACTCGATTGGTACATGACCAATCCTGATAAGTTGGGTCCATAAATTGGAAGCAATAAATAGTGACATGAAGCCCTTGACCTCCTGCAACTCCATTTCATGGTTAGGGCTTGGTAGGTGTAGTTTTGAGGAGTTCTTGTAGAACACAAGAATGGTAACTTTGACAAGATAGAGAGAGTTCTTGGTTGGAGGAAGGATTGAAATCTTTCCAGTAAGAAGGGTGGATTGAGGAATCCCTATGGGTCCTAGTAGAGGCCTAGGAAGAGTTTAAAACAAACTCAAGGAGGTATCAAGAGTTTTCCCTATCATAGTGGTATCAGAGCACAAGTTAAAGATTTGGGAAAAGAAGAAGTAGTGCAGCTAGTGGATGTTGCAGACTGAAGATTCAAGTGAGGAATCTAGTGCATCTAGCAAGATGGTGATCAATGTTGAATTTGCCAAGAAAGTTGAAGAACAAGAAGAGGCTAACAGGTTGTTGAGAGAGGGATTGGCTCAAATGGAGCAACTCTTGGATGAAGTCCGAGCTAAGGCAGATAGTGTAAAGGACAAGGTAGACCAGAAAGAGGAAAAAGAAGCTAAGGGGAAGGAGTGGGACTTATATGAAGAGACACCTACCCCTGATCTGGTCTTACCTGAGGAACCCTTCTTGAAGGCACTCAAAGCCTTGAGTGGTAAAGCCTTGGAGGGTGTGTCATTGTTTAGTGGAAAAATGGATGTTGATTTGGTTTTAGACTGGATAGACAGCCTTGAGAATCATTTTGAATGTGATGGGGTGACTGATGCTCAAAAACTCAAGGTGGCTAAGTCTAGATTAAGAGGACCAGCACTTACCTAGTGGAAATTTGTTCAGAATGAAAGCGAGAAAGAGGGCAAGAGTCCTATTGTGTCATGGAAAGGTATGTTGACAAAGTTGAAACAAACTTATCTCCCTGATGACTATGAAGTTCAAATGCATAGGAAGAGACAAAATCTCAGACAAAAAGACCTTGAAGTCCAAGCATATATAGAGGAGTTTAAGAAGTTATGCTTAAGGTCTAAGATAGTGGAGGATGAAAGCATTAGATTGGCTAGATATCAAAATGGCCTCAAGTGGTCTATACAAGAGGAGATGAGTCTTGCTACTTTGACAAGTGTGATACAATGTTATCAAGTGGCTCTTAAGATAGAAGAGAAGAGCGAGAGGAAGCATGATCAGACCTCAAGAGGAAGAGGTAGAGGCAAAGAAAATAGAGGAAGAGGCAACTTTGTAGGCAGTTTTACAGGAAGAGGCAGTGATTATAGGTCTCAAGGTGAAGCTAAATTGACTGAGATAGTCAATGAGCCCAGTGGTAGAGGCAGCATGAATAGAGGAAGAGGATTCCAAGGTGGAGGAAGAGGCAGATTTGGAGGTTTAGGCAGAGCCTCACACTTTGCAAATATGAAGTGTTTTCATTGCAACCAAATAGGTCATCCAGCCTATAGATGCCCGGAGAAAGCTTCAAGCTCACATGGTGATAAAAGAGTGAATTACATTGCACAAGAGGACAATAATAGTGGTAAAGGCACTGAAATCAACCTTGATTCAGAAAGTGGAGAGAATCTCATGATTAGGAGAATACTCATTAAAGAATCGGTCAAAGAAGAAGCCAAGCAAAGGAGGGCACTATTCAGAGTGAAGTGCAAGATTCTTGGGAAAGCTTGCAAGATGATTATAGACTCAAGGTCTACTGATAACATTATCTCAAAGGAGGTAGTCAGCAAGCTAGGATTGACAAAAATACTCCATACAAATCCATACCGAGTAACATGGTTGAATAAGGGATAGCATGTTCTTTTTAATGACCAAGCATGGGTGAATTTTTCAATAGGGAAGTATATGGATAGAATATTGTGTGATGTACTCCAAATGGATGCATGCCACCTACTCTTAGGTAGGCCATGGCAGTTTGATAGGAAGACAATTCATGATGGAGAGAAAAAATCCTATTCTTTTAAGAAGGATGGGGTCACCTATAAAATTCAGTCACTTGTGGATGATGAGGGGTCTACATCAGCTGAGACTAATGTCTTATTGCAGGGAGGTAAAGAGTATATGCAGACAGTAAAGAATGGAGAATGTCTACACTATGTTATCATGCTTAAGCCTAGTGAAGATAAGAAGGTGGAACAACCACCATTGCCAAGTGAAGTGCAAGAGTTATTGGAGGAGTTTAAAGACATAGTTAGTGATGGGAAACCAGCAATGTTACCACCTCCAAGAGACATAAGTCATCAGATTGACTTCATACCTGAAGCATCTCTACCAAACAAGGCAGTAAACAAGGTGACTCCTGATCAAAACAAGGAGATAGAAAAACAAGTCCAAGAACTTTTGGACCAAGGTCTTATTAGGCAAAGCATTATTCCATGTGTAGTACCAATGGTTCTAGCATCAAAGAAGGGAGGCAAGTGGAGGCTTTGTACAAAATCAAGAGCAATTAACAGGATCACTGTGAAATACCAGTTTCCCATTCCTAGGATTGAAGATCTTAGGGATTGTTTGGGAGGAGAAAGGTACTACACTGAGTTGGATTTGAAGAGTGGGTACCGCCAAATCAGAATTAAGGAGGGGGGTGAATGGAAGACAGCATTCAAGACAACAGAAGGGCTCTATGAATGGTTGGTCATGCCCTTTGGGCTTAGCAATGCGCTAAGCACCTTTATGAGATTGATGAATGAGGTGTTGAAGGACTACATAGGCATATTTGTAGTTGTGTACTTAGATGACATCTTCATTTTCAATAAGACAAAGGAGGAACATCTCCAACAATTGCAGACTGTGATGAAGAAACTTCATGAGGAGAAGTTATCCATTAACTTGGAAAAGTGTGAATTTATGAAACAGGAGTTGATCTATCTTGGTTTTGTGGTGTCACAAGGAACCTTGAAGATGAAACTTCATGAGGAGAAGTTGTCCATTAACTTGGAAAAGTGTGAATTTATGAAACAGGAGTTGATCTATCTTGGTTTTGTGGTGTCACAAGGAACCTTGAAGATGGATCCCAGCAAGGTTGAGGCAATCTTGAGTTGGCCTACCCCTACATGCAGCTTTGTGGTAAGAAGTTTCCATGGACTTGCACAATTTTATAGAAAGTTCATTAGAGGCTTTAGTGAAATATGTGCACCAGTCTTAGATACAATAAAAGGTGGAGTGAAAACTAAATTCAAATGGACTCCAGAGGCTGGTAGAGGGTTTTAAGTATTGAAGAAAAGAGTGGCAACACAACCTATTTTGGTTTTGCCTAATTTTGATAAGTTGTTTACCCTTGAATGTGATGCAAGTGGTATAGTTGTTGGGGCAATTTTGAACCAAGAGAATAGACCAGTGGCCTTTTACAGTGAGAAGTTGAATGAGGCCAAGAAGATGTACTCTTCTTATGATCTAGAGTTATATGCATTGGTACAAGCCTTAAGGAAATGGAGGCACTATTTGTTGCCTAAGGAATTTGTAGTTTATACTAATAACAAAGCTTTGAGTTTTATCAATTCTCAGGAGAAGTTGAGCAACAAACACCTTAAGTGGATGGAATATTTGCAGGCCTATACCTTCACCATCAAACACAAGAAAGGGCAGATGAATAAAGTAGTTGATTCTTTGAGTAGGAGACTCTTGACAGTCCAAGAAGTACAACTGCAAAGTATAGGCATAGAAAGCTTCAAGGAGCTATATGAAGGTGATGAGGACTTCTCAGAAGCATACAAGGTATGTAAAGACTTCAAGAACCATTTCCATAGTCAATTTTCAGACTATACAATTTAGAATGATCTCTTGTTTAGAGAAGGGCAGCTATGTGTTCCCAAGGGATCTATGAGGGAGAATGTTATTCAAGAAAAGCACAATGGCAGCTTAAGTGGGCATTTTGGCCTGAA
>MU224161.1:375578-408688 GCA_018584345.1 Thuja plicata
TTTAGCTAGACTAATCGATCAGATTCATTTGCTACCCTGAACTTTGTTGAAATATCTCTAAAGTATATTCTCTCCTTGAAAGAACCCTAGAAGTATTTCATATATCTGCCTTACAGACATATAAATTAAAAACACTCCTTGAACATTCAACTTAAACAAAATTCAAAATGCTAAAATGAAGACGAAAAATCCAATAAATGCTTCAGAAACTGTGAACTGGATTTTATTCAAAGGTCATCATCAGTTACAACATTCAACAGAGATTTCTCCAGAAAAAACCAGATATATTGGTTCTCAAAACCCAGATTTACAATTGACTTAGTAATATTCTCGGACAGAAAAATGACCATCCTTGTACCAGTAGTCTTGGGATCCTTTTATAGCACAAGGATACAACAAGCTACAGACATACTGGAAGAATTATACAACTGCATGTAACAAAATTCTGCAACCGAACATAGGTGGCAGCTAATTAACAAGGTTTGTTTTTCGTGGCTTAACCATATCTGATCCATCCTTTTTGCTTCCCATCTGTTCTTCTTTGACGGTAGGCCTGTCAAAAGGCAACAGCTTCCACCCACCTGGTATTCGTGGCAGCTCTGGCCTCAGACACGTATTTTACCATGTCTGTTTCTGTTCTGTAGAATGCTGTGCTCTGTTTGTTGTTTCTTCATTTCTGGAAAGATCCTTGCGAGTGAGCGACGCACTCCTTCTTTTCACTTGGTCGCATACTCGCCATCCTTTTATGCTATGCTTTTCTCCTTCTGCGAGTGAGCGATGACCAAATCTTTAGCTTCATTTCATGTCTGTCGCGTACTCGCACTCCTTTTATGTTTTGCTTTTGGTTTCATGCGAGTGAGTGATGCCTTCTGTTCTTCACCATGTCGCACCCTCACGAGCTCTTTATGATGTCATATGAATCTGGGCGATTGAGCGACCACGCCTTTTATCTTTCAGCTATTATCCAATCGCTCACTCGCGAACTCAGAAATTTCACTTTATACCGGACTGCGAGTGCTTCATTTTTCCCTTAGTCGCTCAGTCGCGAGCTCTTTTCTTTCCACTTCTGTTGATCGGTGACTGAGCGATGCTTTTCATCTTCTGACTCGTCGCACACCCGCGAGCTCAACAATCTTACTCTATTTCTGATGGTGAGTGCGCGACTAGTCTTTTTTTCTAACTCGTCGCACCCCCGTGAGCTGTTTTTCTTTTACCTTCATTGATCAGCGAGTGTGCGACATCCTTCATTTTTCACTCATCGCACACTCGTGAGCTAATTTTTAATTACCTCAGACTATCAGCGAGTGCGCGACATCCTTCACTTTTCAACTCATCGCACACCCGCGAGCTAACATTTCATATTCTGTCACTAACGGCGAGTGCGCGACGTCTTTCTGCTTTCCTTAGTTGCTCACTCGCGATCTCTTTTCCTTCCATCTCTGTTGACTGGCGACTGAGCGATGCTTTTCATCTTCTGACTCGTCGCACACTCGCTCTGCAAAATACACATGAGTTAAAACCTATGCGAGTGAGCGACCACTAGAACATGACCTCGTCGCGCACTCGCGCAAATTTAAACATTGACATAGAACTTAATGTGGGTATGCGACTGCTTCAATTTTAGACATGACTCGCTCAGTCGTGGAGCATAAGATAGACAGAATGATTTCACAGCGACTGCGTGACATACATACTTTTAACGCGTCACTGAATCGCTAACCTGTGACTTAACTTCAATAAGGCATCGCGACTGCGTGATTAACCTTTAAAAAACATAAGACCCGCTCACTCGCAGACAAATGATAACTACTCATAAGCAGATCGTGACTGCGCGATTCTCTTCATTGATAGCTCGTCGCGCACTCGCGCAACTTAAAGACTTGATAAAAATACCGACGCGACAGAGTGAGCAGACATAAAGCATGATTTTAAAAAGGTTTTGTCCATTTTTTACGCGGCAAAGCACAGAAATTTGAAACAAGAAAGCCCGGGAAAACAAAGGACCAAGAAATTCAAATTTTTTCAATACAGTGCTAACAGGAACACCCAAAGGTGAGAAGAGAGGAAGAAAATCTCTCAAAAATACTCGAGAGCAAGAAGCTAAACAAAATATAGCAGATGGGCGATAGCTAACCATCCAAGAAATTTGTTCCCCAACTTTATAAATGAAGATAATTGTTGGAAATAATGGAATGGTGTACTAAGAGGGGAGGGGTGAATCAGTACCCTCAAAACTTTTATCAATTGACCTTTATCCTTTTAGTGATCAATTGTATTACCAACCGTGTAAGATATTCTATCTTTGTGTGTGTTATATCAAATCATTAACTCAATAAGCATGTAAAACATTCATAGAAATATTCATGAAATGTATAGACACATGACACAAGATTTGGTAATGCAAAAAACCCATGTTAGAAGGTAAAAATTGTGATGGGGATGAAACCCACAAAACTTTACTATCTGCAGAATGGAAGGGGCCAGTTAAGGCTTACAATTTTGATCACTTCTGATGATCTACTTTGTTAGGAGTATTATGTAGAGACTAGTTAAGGTCTACTCTGTTAAGAGATTTAGCAACACTGTTTAGTGTGTACTCGGTTAAGAAATTTACAAAGGATTGTTAAATCCTCCTTTCTTGAAAGGGTTTCTTCTATTTGCTACACTTGTTAGAATGTAGTAAAAAATATTCAATGACCTGAGTGTATGCAATCTACAATTGTTGATTACAGATCCATTAAATTCACATGTACAATGTATCACCTAATGTGATTGATTAATACCTCTGTTGCTCGGTATCCTTGATTCTTGGTTCTTGATAACCTATTTCATCTTTTATTCTTCTTCTTCTTGAAAATCTTAGTCTGATCCATAGATGTGCTCGTTAGCTACTATCATCCTCACATTCGTATGAAATGAATGATTACACATCTATTTATACAATAGATTGACCTAATTATGTTTCATGTATTCCAAATATAACTCTATGATTAAAAATTTACAACTTGACCTTGATCTCCTAGTTTGTATATTTTTAGTCAGTTAGACTGATTAAAATAATTACAATTACATTGCTTGTCCCTCAAGATATGGTTTAAAATCAAATCAAAATGCCAAATATAAGACATAAGTGTTTTATCTGACATGGAAGTCAGATCCACATTTCTCAAGATATAATCGGGTTGCTATGTTGTCTGTCTATCGGTGTTCCTTCTGTGAATTGTCCATCGGGTTCCCTTGCTCTGTCGAGTTCCTCTATTTTCTGCTATGTCAGTTTACACTTCAACATTTTTGGGTTGAACTATGCAAACTGTGTCGGGTTTCTTATGTGATATGTCTTGTTAGGTTTCTCTTGAACTTAACACTATTGGTGACCTTTGGTATATGTACTTTCAATTTGTACTAAAAGCCTGTCTTTCAGTGTAGGTGTTACCGATGGTTCAAAAACTATTTTCCCTTTGCATACTAATGGCAAAATGTGTCATCAATCTCCCCCTTTGACATTAGTATAAAAAATTGATATGTGAAAAATACTAAAATGTGTAGTATGTACACCATGTGTTTACCTTGTCATTATGACTCCTCCTATGTATATGTTAGTATAGTATATGTATATACATGTACACTTGCCTTTATACTATACTGCCTTTTCACCTTATCTTCATATCATTTTCCCCTTTGTATCACATTAGTCTCCCCCTTTTTACTACTGTACATATCATTTTCCCCATTTTTTGATAGTAAGGGCAAAGGTGTATACTTACAACTTATCAAAAATATGGGAATGGTAATTCTTCATGTCTCCCAATAGTTTCTCCCATTTCTCCTGTAGGTGTTCAAGATTCATTTGCTCCAGTGTGATTCGGGCATGCATATCATAGATGTTGTCTGCTACAGACATCTCTGGGGTGGCAATTAACTATCTTGTTGAAGTCATGTGTTGTTGCAAAAGTGTAATATTTGGTAGCATTAGAGCCTATAGCTCGATAACCTCATCTCTAATCTTGGTTTCTGCCTTTAGAATTTCTTGTCTCAACCTTCTAGATTTCATAATCTTTTCCAAATGCATCTTGATTTCATTGTCATTTGTGGTTAGACTGTGTGCACTTGTATTTAGATCAGAATCTATTTGTGTAATCTTATCACTATTTTCCTTAGTGTATTTCTCTAAAGTGCACAACTTTTGTATTAAGGCAATAGCTTCAGAAATTATTGGATCTAATTCATTTGCAAGTTCTGAGAGCTTTACCTTGTTCTTTGTCACTTCTTGGTTGATCTTTTCTGTCAATTTGTATTGATATTTTTGTTCTGCTTGTTCTTCAATTGTTTTTTCTGTAATCTTCTTCCTGTCATCAATAGCTAGTGTTCATTCTTGCTCAGCTTGTCTAGCATTGTTCATGACATCAATCATTCTTTTTTTTTTGGTCGGTAAGGTTTTTTTATATATATTATTAAAATATCAAATTACATAACGTCCACATCTGTCAAAAGTTGCCTTCTACCACTAATATCAGGCATTTACCCATCATTTTAAACTATCCCTTCTACAAATACTATTCTAGAAAATTTTGGGCATTTACCCATCTTTAAGTCAATACTAAAAAAGTGCATCCATATAACTGTAAACTATAATCATTTTTGCCTTTTAAAATAGAGAATTACACCATTAATGATAGAATTCAAAATGTCAAAAAACACCTACAAACATCGGCATCATTGTCTACATCACATCCTTCGCCCATAACACACGACTGGGTCTGCATCGTGACTTTGCATATTATCCAAACCTATTCACATTCAAAAAGACAAAATTAACAACATCATTGTCACCTTAATCCGCCACCCCTGCATTCCTGCGTCCACCTCTCATGTTTCGTTGCTTGCACGACACCACTAGATTGAAGAAATTAGCTCTTGCTCTAGCCCAAGCATTCTGTAGCGCCAATTTATCTACAACCCTTTGCCACCCTATCCTTGCTTGGCTATACATCAGGGGTTTATCGACATTAGCTCTCCATCATAGGAAAGGGATGAGCCCATATCGCCTACCCTCTTTGTCATCCTCAAAACATTCAGAGATATTTGACCCAATTCCTGGAATAGCCCATTCTAGGATGGACTCTAGCCTTTCAGTGACATCATCATCAAACAGAGCCCTTGTGACCCAACTCACTTCTTAAACATTCATGTTAATCTCCAGACCCCAAGCAATGAAGACTGAGACACAATCCAAGTTCATGCGTCGTTTGGTCTGCCTTTCTTAGAATTTCTCTCCAATCACAACAATTACCGCATGAACCATTTCATCTGATTTTATCTTTAGTAATCCCCAAATCCTCTCACAGCTGGCAGGCCCTTTAAATGCCTTCATTTTCTTCTTTGAATCTACATTGAAATTTGCCTCCATTTTCAGACTGTCACAAATTCTTCACTCGGCCACACTACAATCTTCGTTGTCGTTGGCCCAGTAAGTGAAACACTCTTGGCACTGGTTACTTTTATAAATTACTTTTCTTACTATATAATCCAACCACTATACTATATTTAATTTCGCCTTAGAAATCTACCATCATTCATAAAAACATCTCCAGACCCGTCCCATCCAAAGCCCTCGAAACATTCCATCCTTACTATGACATCATGCTTTATGTCCTTTCACCGCCAGTTGAAGTGTGTTATTAAGCTAGCATTCACCACCTATTATTAATATCTGCGGACATGTTTAATTATCATTAATGGTTAGCAAACTCCAATCTTCCCAAACAATTTCATGGGGTTTATTTAATGTGCATGCCCAATTTGCCAATATGTCCGCCGCATGATTACCCTCCCTTAAAGTATGGGTTACTTTGAAATCACTATGTTGATATAGCACATGACATACTTCTCTTAGAATATTTTTAATTCGCCAAGTAGGAGAATTGTTCCTTATTATTGCATCAATAACAATTTTTGAATCACCCTCAATATGCACTTTTTGTAAGCCCATCCTTCTGCCGAGATTTACAGCTAATAGAGTAGCTTGTATTTCTGCCAAATTGTTTGTGCCTTCCTGAATTTCATTGCAGTCGTAGCAAGAGTGTTTCCATTCCAGTCCTGAGCTATTGCCCCAACACCTAATATGCCTGGGTTGCCTTTTGAGCAGCCATCAAAATTCACTTTAACCCATCCATAATCTGGAGGGATCCAAACCACATCCTCCCTACAGGTTTTTCTTTTTAACACTATATTACTATCATTGTTATATCTGATTTTTATTCTTGGCCAAGCCAATTGCATAGTCCTATCCCATTGGGAGAAAATAGAGCTAGGATTTTTATTACTAACCACAAATCTCATGATTTCTTCTATAGAAACATCAATCTGGTGCATGAGTTGATCCTCCGTTTCAACTACATCTTGGAAGATCCTTTTATTTCTTACCTTCCACAACTCCCATATGACAATGGATGGGAAAACTATCCATAATTTGGATAGAGTTGATTTCAAAGTGTGAGTTGGCCAACACTTGAAAAGATCCAAAAGGAGATTTGGTAATGGCCCAAACTAATTCAATTTCCTTCTAACCAAATCCCATCATTTGCTAGCCACCCTACATTGAACAAGTAAGTGATCGACATCCTCACAAGCATTGTTGCACATCGGGCATATGCTTGGGCCAATAAAACCATATATTTTTCTTCGTTCCCCTGTTAGAATTTTCTTTTGGATTTTCAACCACGCAAAAAGCCCCTGCCTTTGGTGAGCAATCTTTGTCCCAACATAGTTTATATGGCCACCCGTCAATCTCTTCCTCCCTTGCTAATAAGTTGTAGCCAAGATTTGCTAAATATTGTCCACTTTTAGTAGCACACCATAAGATTTCATCTTTGTCACCACACAGGGATATATGTCTTTCCGCTATAATATTATCCCATTGTTCCTTTTGGGCACCATCCAAACCATAATTATTCACTATTTTCCAGCACCATTGCTCACCCAAAGGTCCATCCCTTTTTTCCATATAATCGCAGACTTTATCTCCCCAAGTGAGTTTCAAAGTCCTGCTGAGGTCATGTAAATTGAAATCCTCAACTAAAGATGGCAACCCATTCCATGAATCCTCCCAGAAAGTTGCATCTCTTCCATCCCCAATCTGCCATGTTAAATGATTACACACCACTGATCTACATTCTAATATAAAGTTCCAAATAGTAGATCCCTTCGGAGGATCCCTGACTATAAATATGCATTTGTTGTCCATTGATTCTAAGTATTTACATTTCAAAATCCGCACCCAAAGCTGAGAGGGTTTTGAGTAAATTTCCCATACCAATTTTGCTCCCAAAGCCTTATTGATCAGGTGTCATTTTCTAATTCCAGCCCCTCCTTTCTTTTTTGATTTACATATCATATCCCATGCCACTAAATGGATTTTTGATTCCTCCTACCCCCATTCCAAAAAAACCTTCTCATGCGTTGTTCAATATATCTTAAAACCTTCAATGGGATCTTCAAACAACTCATAGAAAATATTGGAATGACCGATATGACTGATTGTAACATGAGAATGCGACCAGTATATGTGAGCCACTTTTCCTTCTAGCTTTCCATTCGTTTTACACAACTATCAATAAGATCCTTCCAAAGATTTGCTCTGGATGCACCTTCAAACAAGGGGATTCCTAAATACTTACTAGGTAACCTTCCAAACTTCATACTTAGAATTCTACAAATATGTTGCTGAATTGGAAGGGAAGTATTAAAGAAAAAAAATCTCTGATTTTTCCCAATTGATAAATTGTCCCGAGGCTTTGCTATAAAATTCTAAATAGTCTTTTATAATTCTTGCTTCTCTTGTGGATTCCTCCCCCATCAAATACATATCATCCACTATTTGTAGATGAGTAACCAGGTCCAGGCCTCTAGCCACCTCAATGCCTTTCCATAATCCAGAGGAGCCTCTTGATTTAATTGACCTACCTAGAGCTTCAGCTAAGATAATAAACAAAAAGGGAGAAAAAGGGTCCCCCTGTCTAATACCTGTATTTGTCTCAAAGAACCCTTACGGGCTACCATTCACCAGAATGGATAGCCTAGGTGAATTTATGCAGCTTGCCACCCACTCACACCAGCAATCAGCAAAACCAAACTTTTTTAACACCTTCAAAAGGAAGCCCCTATTTACTTTGTCATAGGCCTTCTTTATGTCCAATTTAATCATCATTCCAACCTTTTTTCCTTTTTTTAATGAATGAATAGCTTCATGCACAACTACTATGCCTTCATAGATGGATCTTCCTGGAGCAAACCCACTTTGTTCCTCCGAGATGACTATTGGTAACATCTTTTTTAATCTATTGGCTAGAACTTTTGCAATCACTTTATAGACTGTGTTACATAGTGCAATTGGCCTAAAGTCATCAAAGGTCTCCTTTCTTCCCTTTTTTGGAATCATGGATAAAAAGGTATTATTGAAATCCCTAAACATAGAGCCTTTAACTCGTGAGTCCTCTACCACTGCATACAAATCTTCCCCAATAATATTCCAAGCCTTTTGGAAGAACAAGGCAGGGAATCCATCTGGACTAGAGGCCTTATCACTCCCAAGATTAAAAAAATTTGCCTTAACCTCTTTCATTGAGATAGATTCCATTAGCACCATGTTCTGTTACTCCGAGATTATAGTAGGGATAATATTTAGAAAGTTTTTATCCTCATTCACACCTGGATCTTCCTGATTGAAGATGTCAGAGAAGAAATGAATAGCTTCAGCATTAATCTTTGCCTGATCATATATCTCATTTCCATTATGGTCCTTGATAGAGAAAATTTTATTAAGTGATCTTCTACCTTTGACAGAACTGTGAAAAAATTTAGTATTTCTATCCCCTTCTTTTAACCAAAGTTCTCTTGATTTTTGCCTCCAGTAAACTTCTTCCCTCTCTAAAACTTCATTGTATTGTTCCTTCAAATCTTTTTCCTCAATGAATAACTCACTATCCATACCCCCTTTCATAGTTAATTCATTGACTTTCTCCAATTCCATTTCTAGCCTAAATTTCTCATCAAAAATATTTTTGAAAACTTCCCTGTTCCATACTTTGAGACATTCTTTAAGGAATTGTAATTTCTTAAAAAATTGAAAAGCTTTATTACCTAATCTCTTAGGCACATTATTCCACCAATGAGCAATAAGATCCATAAATCCCTATTTGCGAAACCACATCTTTTCAAACTTGAAGGGAGCTCTATCCGGAGTGGCATCATCTGCAATTCACAAAGAAATTGGAAAATGTTCAGAACCAGTTATAGACAAAATCTCTGCCTGACATAACCGATTAGAATTCACCCATTCCCCCCTAGGAGGTATCTATCCAATTTTTCAGCAATATTTGAAAACCTCAATCTTCTATTGGTCCATGTGAATAAGCCATTGTTAAACTACACATCTTGGAGTTCATTAAGCATAATAAAATCAACAAAATCTTTCTAGATTTGGTTAAGCCATCCTTTACCTCCTAGTTTCTCCAGTGGAGTGGTGATCGCATTAAAGTCCCCTCTTAATACACATAGGCTTCCCTTTATTCGGTTGCACGTGATGGATAGGGAATTCCAGAGTTGTTGCTTCAAAACCTGATTGCAAAGTCCATAAACATTAATAACATAAAACTTCATCCTTAACTAAAAAGAAGTAACCTCTAGCATCTGTCATGAGCGACCATCTTCCACTAATGCCACATTCATCACTGATTCTTTCCATAAAATTCCCAATCCACTGGAGGCACCATCTGCCTCTGGGGACAAGCATCCCCATCTACCAAACTTCCTAATAAACTGCATTTTTCCTATCCCACTTAGCTTTGTTTCTTGCAATAAAACAAAATTTGGTTGGGTTTGATCAAGACACATTTTGATCAAACGCTATTTGTCAGGGGCATTACAGCCCCTGACATTCCACGAAAGCAACTTCATTGCTTCTGGGAAGAGGGATAACCTCTTCCCCATCTTAGCAATTTATCCTGGTCTGCCGCATTACCAGCCATTGCTAATTTAGCATGTACAGATTTAGGTCCCCTCTTTTGTTTGGACTTGATATTAGGTTGTTTCACCTGTGAGGGGGTTTGTTGAATTGTTCTTTCTTCAACAATATCCTCTTGATCATGCATTCCTTACTCTTCCTGTTTCTCCTCCTCTCCCACTGACTCATAATCTGACTCTGAATCCCATCCCTTATTAACATTTTCCTCATTCATTGCATATTCTAAGTTTCTGATTGGGGATATTTTAATATCTTGGCAATCCTCATTGATCACATTCTCCCTTGTAGCAGAATTTTTCCTACCTCCATCAGATGTGTCATGCTAACCAGAATCAAGTTTGCAACCTCTATCACTATTTTGCTCCTTATGACTCCTTGGCGTAGAGTGGATCTCCCTTGTTCCATCATGTCTGGGACAAAGCTAGATCCCATAACACCCCTATCCTCTCCCTGTAGTATAACACTTTCATTCCAATGGGTATCTTTTACCATTTGGGTAGATTCAAAGCCTTGTGAGCTTTTAGCCTACAAAGGTGAATCTATTTGATTGAAATCACCCTCATTGAGCCTTATATTCACCTCCTTCTACACATCTTTACCCGTGCCCTCATATTCATTTCGTCCCGTGATCATTTCTTCCTCAAATGTCATTTCCCATTCAGGGATTCTATTTTTCTTTGCTTCCATCCTTTTTATTCATTCTAGGTTTTGATTAGCCTCCAACCCTTTCATTTTTTAGGGTTTATCCATCTCCTCCATGGTATTAACAGTAATCTCAGTTTTAATCTTTAACCTCCATTCTCCCTGTGCAGATCCTAACACCACATACTCTAGTATCTTGTAGTAATCTTGGATTTTCACAAGGATTTTGGAGTATGTATGAAATTCATTACTATCTGATGCCTCTTCAGAACTAATAAAAGTTCCAATACATTTTACTATTGCTGTTAGGGCAGCTTCATCCTTATACTCCCAAGGCAGATTAGTAAACTTTAACCATAAGGCCACTTCTTTTACTTTTGTAACCTCTGGATCAAAGTTAGGCTTCCAATCACAAATATACACACCTATATTGTCTATCAGATATGGCCCCCCATTCATCACCCATTCCTTGTCCATTTTAGTAGGGTAGACAATCATCAAAAATTCATTAGCTAGGGTTTGAATTTTAAAATGATCACCCCATTTGGATCTAATCCATCTCTGTATAATATCTATAGATGGCCATGGCCCTAACCACTTCATGAAGAAGGCACGATCGGTTAGCCTGTCAACCGTGTCCTTCCAATAATCATTATTAATCAAAATGGATGAGGCTCTTACCATTTGTAGCTCTTTATCCTCTGTGTTTAAGAAGTTCTCCTCTCTCTGATTTTCCAAGTTTTTTGAATCCGTCTTTTGGTCTATTGGGTGCCAAAACTTCCTTTCGATCTGGTTGAAGTTTAGAGGCTCAGGAATTGTTCATTTCTGCCAAATCTTTATGAAGGGTTCCCATTGATTCTCCCTTCTCCCACCATCCCTATCAGAACCATTCATCTCCCTTCTTTGATACCCTGATATTGGGAGTTTTGCATCTAAGTTAAACTGATGCTATCTATGGCTACTATAAGGCCATTTCTCCTTGGTGTTGTCATTGATCCATGGAGGTCCACTTTGTCTGTTATTCCATTGTGATATTCTCTATTCTCCTTCTGCATGTCCTCAAGCCTGGAATGGTCGCCATGGTCATCATCGGCCATTATAGCCATTGCAGCTCTCGGGAGCCATGTAAAATACCTTCCCATCATCAATCATTCTTACCATTTGTGTCTCTTGGTCGATTTGTAGAGATTTCACTTGTCCAGCCAGATGTTGATTGATTTCATTCAGACTTGTGTTGCTTTCTTCAGATGTGTCTGATGCTTTGCTAGATGTAGATTATGATGACTCAAATAGATCATGTATCTCCTCTTCATGATAGTATGTTTCATTACAACAAGATGCCATAATCTTTCTCTCATCTAGCAACTGTCTCATCTTGATTCTAGCTTCTTTATATTGTGCATGGAAGATCTGTATCTCTAACTTTTGATTCTCAATACTCTTGTCTAGCTTGTACCTTTCCATTGTATGATCTTTTCTCTTAAGTCTTTAAACTTTTCCAATTAAGAGATCTAGCTCTGATACCAATTGTTAGAAATAATGGAATGGTGTACTAAGAGGGGAGGGGTGAATCAGTACCCTCAAAACTTTTATCAATTAACCTTTATCCTTTTAGTAATCAATTGTATTACCAACCATGTAAGTTATTCTATCTTTGTGTATGTTATATCAAATCATTAACTCGACAAGCACGTAAAACATTCATGAAATGTATAGGCACATGACAGAAGATTTGGTAATGTAGAAAAACCATGTTAGAAGGTAAAAACTGTAGTGGGGATGAAACCCACAAAACTTCACTATCTATAGAATGGAAGGGGACGATTAAGGCTTACAATTTTGATCATTTCTAATGATCTACCCTGTGAGGAGTATTATATATAGATTGGTTAAGGTCTACTCTATTAAGATATTTAGCAACAATGTTTAGTGTGCACTCGATTAAGAGATTTACAAAGGATTGTTAAATCCACCTTTCTTGAAAGGGTTTCTTCTATTTGCTACACTTGTTAGAATGTAGTAAAAAATATTTAGTGACCCGAGTGTATGAAATCTACAATTTTTTATTACATATCCATTAAATTCACATGTACAATGTATCACCTAATGTGATTGATTAATACCTTTGTTGCTCGGTAGCCTTGATTCTTGGTTCTTGATAACCTATTTCATCTTTTGTTGTTCTTCTTCTTGAAAATCTTAGTCTGATCCATAGATGTGCTCCTTGGCTACTATCATCCTCACATTTGTATGAAATGAATGATTACACATCTATTTATACAATAGATTGACCTAATTATGTTTCACGTATTACAAATATAACTCTATGATCAAAGGTTTACAACTTGACCTTGATCTCCTAGTTTGCATGTTTTTAATCAGTTAGACTGATTAAAACAATTACAATTACATTGCTTGTCCCTCAAGAAATGGTTTTAAATCAAATAAAAATGCTAAATATAAAACATAAGTGTTTTATCTGACATGGAAGTCATATCCACATTTCTTGGGATATAACTGACTTTTGGTGACTGATGCTCGGGTTGCTCTGTTGTTTGTCTTGTCGGGTTTCTCTTGAACTTAACACTTTTGGTGACCTTTTTTATCTGTACTTTTGGTTTGTACTGAAAGCCTGTCTTTCGGTGCAAGTGTTACCGGTGGTTCAAAAATTGTTTTCCCTTTGCATACTAATGGCAAAATGTGTCATCGAATAATATCCTGGAATATCAGAGGTCTGAATAGCCCTCACAAACATGATGTCCTAAGAAACTTGGTTAGGGACAGTAAACCAGATATTTTACTTATCCAATTAACTAAATTGCTCAGAGAAAAAGTGGAAAAAATCCAACCTTTTAAGAATGGGGAAGTATAGGTTGTGACTCTGATGGTGCCTCTAGAGGAGTGGTCATTTTTTGGAATAAGTAGACCATCAACTGCACCCTTTTGAAGAGTGAGAAGAATATCATTCTGGACAAAGTTTCTCATATAAAAGATAACTTCACTTAGAACTTGATAAATATTTATGCTCCTAATACTAGAAATGGCAGACATAAATTTTGGCAAAACCTGAAAGAGATTCGTAAGGACCACAAGGAAGAAAGTTGGATGGTTATGGGAGATTTCAACACTCCCCTTAAAGATGAAGAAAAAATGGGAGGTATCCCCTCCTATATGGAAAGCAGAATGTACCTTATGGATTACATTAATGATGAAGCTTTTTGGATATGGATCAAGAAGGAATCACATATATGTGGTCTAATATAAGACCTGGCAATGACCTCACCCAGGTTAAACTAGACAGGTCTCTCTTATTACATGATTGGATATCACGGTACTCTTGCTCCCTATCTTCTTTGTTGAGAATAGGATTTGACCATTTTCGTATCTCCTTAAATGCTAATTTGATTAATGATAAGAAAAATATTCCTTTTTGGTTTGAAAATATGTGGACTGCTCATCCCAACCTGAAGGATAGTATAGCAAACTGGTGGAACTATAAGCTGGATGGGGGAGCTATGTATAGAGCTACTAAAAAACTTAATATAATTAAAGGAAAAGTAAAAACCTAGAATAAGGAGGTGTTTGGTGACATCTTTCTTTCCAAAGGAAAAATGCAGTAGGAAATAAAGGAAATTCAAGAGAAAATTCAGAATGAAGGCCTCTCTAAGGAATTTAGAAGAAAGGAGAACACTATGCTGGCTGATTTTCATAATATCATTTCTAAGGAGGAGTCTTTCTAGATACAAATATATAGAGCTCTGTGGTTGAAGTCAGGGGACAAAAACACTAGATTCTTTCATATGACTGCTATGAAACATAAATCTATCAATATAATATCTAACATGTCTACTAATGGGAACATCCTTAGGAAAGAGGAAGATATTAGAAAAGAGATGCTCAGTTAGTTTTCTTCTCTTTTGACCAAAGAAGATAATTTGGTTATATCTGACCAGGAAAAAATTATAACTGCTATCCCTTAGATGGTTGATGCTAGAACCAACAAACTTATTCAGGCAATCCCCTTGGATAAGGAGATAAAAATGCAGTGTTTTCTTTTGAAGGGGAGAAGTCACCTGGTCCTGATGGTTTTCCCATGTTCTTCTTCTAGCAGTATTGGGAAATTCTGGGGAAGGATATTATGGCAGCGGTTAAAGAGTTCTTTGGTACTAAAACTCTTTGCAGGGAAATGAATGCTACTTTTCTTGTAGTGATCCCTAAAAATCCTGGAGCCAATACGGTTGACGCCTTTAGACCTATTAGTATCTGTAATTCCCTCTATAAGATCATTTATAAAGTCCTCACTTCAATATTGCTGTCAATTTTGCCTTTGATCATCTCCCCTCAACAGAATGGTTTTGTCTCAGGGAGACAGATCTTGGACTCCATCATTGTAGCCCATGAAAATATTCACTCATTGGAAGTGGCAAAAAAGTAAGGTTTTTTTATGAAGTTGGATCTGTCCAAAGCGTATGACAGGGTGGATTGGCAGTTTTTACAGAAAGTTCTACAATCTTTCGGTTTCAACATTGGGGTCATTAAACTTATTATGAAATTGGTGACTATTGTTTCCTCTTCAATCATTGTTAATGGAGGTTCTTCCAAGTTTTTAAAACCTACTAGAGGCCTCAGACAAGGTGACCCAATTTCACCCATTATGTTTTCTATCCTTGCGGAATGCTTAGGGAGGTACATCAATAAAATTTTGGGAGAAGGTCGTATCACTGGTCTCCAGCCTTCTTATTCTAGAACTATCTGCTCCCATGATAAATTTGTGGATGATACTCTCATTATGGGGGAAGCAACTATCAAAGAGGCTAGAAATTTGAAGAGAGCTCTCACATCTTATACCTCCACGTTGGGTCAACTCATTAACTAGTCTAAAAGCTCTATTTTTTTCATCAATACCCCTGAAGAAAGACAAAGTAAAATATCAATAATTTTGGGGTACAATATTGGTACACTTCCTTCTTCTTACCTGGGATTACCCCTATGCACCAAACCTCCAGATAGCTTCTGGAATTCCATCATAAATAAATTCAGTAATAAGCTTGATGGATGGAAAGGGGATCTCTTAATTAATCCAGGGAAAGTTTAGCTCCTTAAATCAACTCTTCAAAATCTCCTAGTTTATGCGTTGAGCCTTTTCAAGATTCCTCAAAACTTTGCTACAATTATTGAAAGGATCCATAAAAGATTCCCATGGTTTGGAGTGGAAGAAAATAAAATATTTAGCCTGGTGGCCTGGGAAAATGTTTGCAAACCCAAATGTTGTGGAGGGCTTAGATTGAGATCAATTAAGAATGTTAACAAATCTCTTTTGGCTAAAAAACTATGGAGAATCTATGGGAACCCAAAAATATGGAATGGGATTATCAGAAAAAAATATCTTTTTAACTACAATACTCTGGAGGATTTCATCAGTGATGGTGAAAATCTCAATGGATCTAATATATGGAATAGTATTAGCTTTTCTAAAGACCTCATTATTAAAGGGCAGAGATGGAAGTTGGGGGATGGAAGGAGAATTGGCTTATGGGAAGATTGTTGGATCCAAAAGGACCCTTTATCTAGAAACCAAGATTGGAAACAAGTTATTGATTGTTGTAAAGAAATTGTTTGGGGTAAAAGTGAAAGATTGCTGGCAAGGTAACAAATGGAGGAATCTTGGAGACATAGATAGAAGATTCATATCCCTCCAGCATGATTTGCAAAGCTAGTTTATTTAGAATAACCACCATGATAAAATCATTTGGGCCCCTAAGCCTAATGGTAATTACACTGTGGCTTCGATCTATGATCTTATTTCTAAAAGGGAGGAAAGACCTTTATGTTCGCAAGTTTGGTATACATTTCTAATCCCCAAAATCAACTTATTTTTTTGGATCTTAGCTCAGTTAAACTTCTAACCCTTGATAATCCCAGTAAAAGGGGTTTTAATCTCCCGAATAGATTTTTTCTATGTATGGAAGAGGTTGAATCATGTGATGATATTATAATGCATTGCTCCTTTACCTGTAGGGTTTGGGAACTAATCCTTAAAAAATGGAATCTTTGCTGGTTTTTTACTCTTCTTTGGTAGGATTTTGTCAAGCAATGGTGTTGCCCTCTATCAAAATATTTGGCTAAAGAATTTTGGAAGCTTCTGCTTCCTTATTTTTGTTGGCGTATCTAGAAGGAAAGAAAGAACAGAGTGTTCAGGGAAAAGTACTCTAAACCCAAAGTAGTCAGCAATCTTATCAGCAGAGGGTTGGAGGAAAACTTCGATTCTTCTATCAACAACAACACTACCAAGATTTCCCCTCAAATATCCTAGGAGAACATAAGAAAATGGAACTTGTGTACCATAGCCTCCAACTCTATTCATCCAAAAATGCTTGCTACTTGGACTTTCGCTCCTTTTGACTGGCGTAAAGATAATTTTGATGGTGTGACTAAGGGAAACCCGGGAGTTCAATCCAATCATAGAGCTGAAGAAATGGCTGCTCTCAATACTATGATTTTGGTAGATCAGCTGGGATGTAAAAAAGTTTGGTTGGAAGGAGACTCTCTTAATATTGTCAATAACATAAAAGGCATTAGCAAATCATCTTGGTCCGTTGAACACGTCATTGATAAAATAAATCAAATTGCCTTGAAATTTGAGTCTTTCTATGTTACCCACAACTTTCGTGAAACTAACCATGTTGTGGACAGTTTGGCTAACCTTGGGGTTAGAAGTAATGTCATTCATAAGTAGCATAGATCAACTAAGATTAATGACGAGATCGAATCAATTATTAATCATGATAGAATCAATCAAAAGGAGGGAATTATTAGTAATAATGATCACATTGCATGAATTAAATTTTAATATGTGTACTTTCAAGGCAAAGAGACAAGTGGTGATTAACTGCATTCATTACTATCTAGTGTCGCATGCTTTCTGGGTCATAAAAATGGAGAAGTTGCATAATTTCAACTATTTGAGGCATTTCGAGTTCAATCTAAGATATTTGGAGAGAAATGAAATTGAGAATAAGTTGATGATAACCTGTGTCCATAGAAATACAAAGAAGGAAGCTGAGATGGGTGGTGATCTTAAGAGGGAGGAACCGATGAAATGTAAGTGGATCCATGAAAAAGAAGTCTGGAGAAAGTTGAAGAAGGGTAAAGTGCACCATTACCTGAAATGGTTGTGTGGTAATGACAAAGATATTACTAAGTCTTTTGTCGTAGGGTGAGATAATGAAAAGGTGAACTTAGCAAGGAAGTCCTTCACTCTGAATCTTGAAATTCTAGCTGAGCTAATGGGGCTCCCTCTTGAGGGTATTCACTTCTCTAAAGACAAGAAGGTGGGAAACAAGGCATATAAAGACTTCCCAAAGACTGACGAGGAGAGAGCAATGTTGGTGAAAGGTAATGTTGATTATGTAAACCTGGCTAATGTCAAACATATATGGGCTTGTGTCCTTAGGCCTATAATGGAATAATTCACCCTGGATGGTAGGTAATCTAGGGTTTACAATTATAATTTTGTGCTGGTGAATCATTTCAAACATAATACTAGGGTTTCCTTTTCGTTCTATCTCCTTAGCTCTCTTAATCAGAGTATTGTGGATCATAAAGTTAGAGCTACCCGTGTTCTGCATGAGGGGCTTATTATGCTCATCGTAAAGTATTCCAAAGATCACATCTCAGATCTGACTCCTAAACATATTTCCAACACCAAAAGAAAGTGCTTTGAAACTCCTCCTGGGAAGAAAGCTAGCATTGGTTCGAGCAAAAAGTCCCAGAAGGTGAGTCCTATTAAAATTGATGCCAAGTTGTCTATTTTTGATGAGGTTGAAGGTATGAAGTCGAAGGACAATCTCAAAGAGGTCTCCTCTATGGAAGATGAGATGGCTAAAGGGGAGTCGAGTAATAGATATATTTCTCATTTTGTTACTCCTAATAATGGACCTGAAAAAGGTATGGATGAGAAAAATATCCCATCTACTGAGGCTATGGATGATACTGGAAAGGAAATCCCTGAGGAAGTTACTGAGCAAATCAATAATGTTATGGAAGTCTACATTGATAATATTCAAAAGAATAGTGGTGATGATCCTGAGAATAAGGAGATTAAAGTGGATAGCCAAGATAAAATTATGAAGGAGTATGCTGAAGAATCTGACGATTTGGAAGCTAAAAATGAAAACATTATCAATAATGCCAAAGAGGAGAATATGAATGATAATCAAGGGAGTAAGGATGAAGAAACCCATGTTGACCAAAATAGTGTTGATTTAGATAATTAAGATGCAGACTGTGAGATTAACCCTACTCCTAACAATCCTAAGGGAGAAATTGAGGAAACAGGAAAGAAAATGCAGAATCAGAAAAACATAGACGAAGATCTGTGGGACCAGGACTTCAAAGTCAAAAGAGTTACAAACATTAGTGTGTTACAATCTGTGAGAAATAAAGCTATGTATGGCTATAATATTGACAAATGGGTCCAAGAAGATATCTAGGAAACTTGTACTAGGCTCAAAGCTTTAGAGACAAGGAATTCTATGTTGGAGGAGACCATTTTCAAAATGTAGAATGATGTTGAGGAGTATCAGAAAGGCAAGAATGTTTATGAGAAGGTAATTGATAATACTACTAAGCTAGAAGAAATTATTTCTAAAGCTATTGACAATACTATTAAACCAATCAAAGAGAAAATGAACGATAGTGACATCATGATGAAGAAGTTGATCACAATGAATAATGCGGTAATGAAAAATATAGTTGAAAATCTGAATGCCCTATGTGCTCTAATAGAAGGGAACAACTCTGACAAAGTTTATGATGAGGAAGACGGGAAACAAGATAATTAGTTGTCTGGCCCTGGTTCAGGAACGAGATCTAGTACCATAAAGAAAAATGCTTCCCAAGCCAAAGATATCACCAATCTGAAAGAGTCAATTCAGAATATTCAGAATCAGATGGTGGAGGCTGAAGAGTTTGTTAAAATGCTAGACTGATTCTGGTGCTGGAAGGTTTTCTTGCACCCATTTTGTTGGAAGTTTCTTTGTTTTGGGTGTTCCTTTTTTTGTTCTTGCTCTTCACTATGTAATTTGGGGTTTAGCCCTTTTGGTTTTTGTCAGCTATTTTGATACAGTGTTGTCACTTTGTGCTTGAAATGTCTATCTCTTTTCTGCTATGTTAAAGGGTTTCAGGGCCCCTTCAAAACCTGTAGTTACCGTAATAAAAAAACTCTCTATGATGAGACCAAAATTATTAAGGTACATCAAGAGTAAGTCTCTAGAGAAGGATGATAAATCCCAATGATTGAAACTCACTAATTAATTTTTTGGACAATATCAACACTAGGGAAATAATTTCATAATGATATGGGTGTATGACAAGATTTAGTGAATGGTAAATTTGCGTGAGGTTGCTCAAATTGTATCAAAAGATATTAAAATTTTTCTGATAGTTCTTGAATTTGAAAGCAGACTGAAAAGGTATCCAAATGTGAGATTAATATTTTCCAAAAGTGAGGGCTTCATTGATCTATTGTGTATGCATAGAAATAAATGTGCATGACAAACAAATAAATGTGCAGGACAAACAAATAAATGCGCAATAAGTACTATTCAAATGCGCAAAAAAGATTGTTCAAATGAATAGAACAGTCAGGTGTATGCACAAAAATTCTCAGTGAATGTGTAGTTTTATAACTTTTTTTTGCAAGTTTTGATTTGTTTTTTATTTTTCTAATTTTTGGCAAGAAATACACACACACACACACACCAAATATAATGATGACACCTAAAATTTTAAACTAATATGCAGTGCACAAACACACTTACAAATCCTAAGGTTGTCCAAGACAAGCTTTGTGAATCCCCACTTGGATTAAATCCAGCCGCACTTATTCAAAGTAAATAACCTAGAAGTATAGATGAACGAGTTGCTCTTTACAGTGCACTCACTTCTCAGGGACACCAAACTTCATATTTTAAGGGGCATCACTTCCCAAGGAACTACTATCTCTACTATGAATTGCAAGAATGTGGGGTGTCTTAGTTGGTCTCTGGCCTTCTGTATCATCAAATAAAGAGATTTTTGGTTGCTAAAATAATTGGTTCGTAGTGGCGATACCTTCAAGGTTCATACATGCCACTGAGTGACACAGTCGTAGTCCTCTCCCTTTAAAGGAAATGATTTTAATATACCTCACACAAATGTGGGTACTAGGAAAACAATGGTATGTACCAAAAAACAAACATCCATTTATATAGCAGACTGAAGGAGTGCCACTTGAACCATTACTTGGGGTGAGTACCTCTTTTCCTACCAAATACTATTTTGATTTAAAAAAAATAAAATTTGAGTGTTGCTAACACTTTTCTCGTGCACTTAAGACCACAAGAGCCAAGGGAGAGGATAATGTATGTTGGTGGCGAGACCAATCTACACTTGCACAAGTGTGCCAAATACACAAGACATATGGGTTCAATTGTTAAGCACCAATGGAAGTGTGTATGACAAGCACATAATTCATTTTAGAAGCCCAAATTGAAGTGTTTGAAAATAGAAAGCAAGAAATATACAACTAAGCTACCTTGCCAACAATATTGATTAGTAGTTTGAGATATTTCCTCCAACCTACATGCAAGGGTTAGTAGTTTAAGATAAAACCACGACAAGGGCTCTTCAATGATACGAATATGCAATTAACCTAGCTTATAAACAAAAACCAACCAACCATAACCCATTAGCAAGTTAGTATGCTTTTGTCACAAAAGACTTAAGAATGGTTTTTTTATAATAATTTTTTTTATAAAAATAAAAACCTTCTAAAAATACAAACCTACTAAAATTAAAAACATGCTAAAATTAGAAAGCTACTAAAATTAGAAACTTGCTAAAAATGAAAACTTTTTAAAATTAGATATTTGCTAAAAATGGAAACCGATAAAAAATGAAAACTTTCCAAAAATAGAAACCTGTCAAAAATGGAAACCTACAAAAATAGAAACTTCCCAAAAAGGAAACTTGCCAAAAATGAAAACTTTTCAATAATGGAAACCTACCAAAAACATGAATTTTCCAAAAATGGAAACCTGCAAAAAATAAGAACTTTCCAAAAATGGAAATCCATAAAAAATAGAACACCTACAAAAAATGGAAACTTTCCAAAAAAGTGGAAACTTGAAAAAACAAAAACTTTCCAAAAATAGAAACCTACAAAAAATGGAAACTTTCCAAAAATGAAAACCTCCCAAAAATGAAAACTTTCTAGAAATGAAAACCTGCTAAAAATGAAAACTTGGTTAAAATGGGCCTGAGCCCCATGGTGAGCGCCAAAAAATGCCTACAAAATCTAAATATTAACCCACTAATTAACTAAAAAATCTATCTAAGATGCACACACAATAAAATATGAAAAAAACAAAAACAAATAAAAATGCAACTTTTACCTGATACTTACTATTTGTAGTTTGATTCCATTACTTTCCTTACTTTCAATTCTTGATTGTTGAGCTCTCAGATCCTAAATCAACTTCACCAAGATGCTCCAAAACTTTTGCATAGGGAGTTTATGTGACTAAGATGAATTATGATCCTAAAATGCTTAGATTAAGATAACTAGATGAAATATGAATTTAATAATGCAAGTGGAGGATGAATGATATGAAATGAATATATGTTGATTATGCAACTAAATGACAAAACTATAAGCCAAAGACACTTTTTATGATTGCTTAAATGCTCTTAAAATGCTAAAATGCTAGAAATTCACAAGATGCTAATTATCTTGAAATAGTGAAAAGGTGCCCTTTTATCGGCATTTGCATCCCTCAAGCACATGTGGCAAGATCAGACGGTTGAGATTGAAAGGTGAAAAAATCAAGGGTGAAGATTGATTTGGCTAGAGTGGCTGAGAGGAATATGGAAGTAGTTGGAATGCGAGAGCAAGAATAGGCGGTATGTTCCTCCTACATTGACAAAGTAGAAAGTTGTGAGGCAAGGAGAGACACATGTCAAGTGTCTCTCCATGATTCTTGAGAGGAAGAAGGAATGACGTTTTCTTCAATAGGACTCTTTGCACAAGTGTCCTTATGAGTCATCTTTGACCATGTGAGGTGGCTAGAAAAACTACTAATATGTAGGCAAGGTGGCATGGACCAAGTCCTATGAGGACATGTGGTCATAAGACCAAGTCTCACAAGGCCACATTCTCTTTTTATCCCTTTAGGAATAGGGACTCATTTGTAAGGATAAATAGACTAATTAATAAATAAAATTAATTAATTATCTTAGTCTAGGTTGAGGTGTCATGTGAGATGGACTTAAGATGACCTAGTCATACAATGAAAGTGCAATTAAGTATTTTTTTGTAATGTACCCTTTTTTGCGTGCATCAGAGTTTGAGAGATTAGCCTATTATTTGACTCTCATAGTCTAGTAGGATGGATTATAGGGTCCAGTTTGGGCATCATGTAGGATTGCAGTTGGCAGTTGTCAGGCCTTGTTTAGGATTGTTCCTTGTTTGAGTCAGATTGGCACAATTACTATTTATAGTAAGTAATCATTTGGGAGAGACGAAGTTGCTATCTTTTGTAGGGCACCTAAATAGTTTGCTAGAAGTGAGGAGTGGTGGTGACATTAACGGAGCTTCCAGTTTGAGGGACTTACTATTTATAGTAAGTCATTTTTTGTTAGTTGCTACTTTTGGCAAGGTAGTTGGGTGATAATCTCCATCATTAAAATTGTTGCACTTGGTGTGGTACTTTCAGGCGGATTATTGAATTAAAATTCAATTGGTGTTATTAATTAAGTTTACTTAATTAATAACTATATGAGCTTATTATAAAGTATCAAGCTTATTTAATGTTTATTTGAATAAGTGCATTAATGATACCTAAGTTGTGGAGGGAAAAGGATTATCATTTATAATTATTCAAATTTCAAATGCAACTCCAAAAAAGCCAAGTATTGGTTTAAGTTATGTGAGGAGTCAACTTGAAACTTCTCATCGTTTGGGCATGAGGAAAATTATAAATACCTTCAAAGGCTGAAATTGAAGGTATTCATGATACATTTTGTGCATTTTATATTTTGAAGAAGTTCTCAGCGAGGTTTTTTTTCTAGAATTTGGCTCAAGAATTGTGAATTCTTGCAAGCTTTGTCTGCACTATGAATCGGTTAAATTTCTGATGAACTATGTAATAATAATGGCTGAATATAATAGTCATGTATGGGTTTAAGGAGATTGAATTGGTGTTTAGAGTCATATATTTTCTTTCAGAGTTTCTATGGGCTGTATAAATTAATTTGCACGGCTAATACTTAGTCCCAAAGTTTGGCGTGAGACTATTAGAGGCTGCCGCAAGACATTTAGAAGCCATACATTTACAGAATATGGAATTGTTGGCAGCTAAAGAGCACAGATGGGGGTTTCTTGTTAGTGTTGACTGATAATATTTCCAGCATTAAATAATCCTTAGCGATTCATCCTTGTCGCCATCCATTGTGAACTTCTAGGTTATCTCACAATTAATACCAGGTTTCTTGAATTGATGTTAATTGCATTACTTTATTTCCAATCATTATTGTTTGTAAGTGAATGGTCTTGGAACATATTCTGGAACTATAAAATTATCCCTGTTTCATATTTCAACATCTTAAAGAAAGTCTGGTAAGTGTTTGACATTATGTATATGTTACATCTTTGAATAACAATGTTTGCAAAGTTATTATCTTGCCTGGCAATACTTTATAAAATTCAAGAAATTGCATATTTATTCCAAAGCAATCAGTCAAATATATCATTGCATAGCAATTTAGTGGTCTAGCAGAGTTAGAGCCTATAGGGGTTCTTACAGTGGTGTTAGAGCTTGATTGCAAAGTGTTTGATATAATGTCAAACATTTGAAAAGTAAATCAATTTGGTGTTTGTCAGAGTTAGAACCGGTTGGTGTTCCTACAGTGGTATCATAGCGTTTTCCTGCCATACGGTTGGGTTGGAAATCATTGAGTCCATGCATTGTTTGGAGTGATCAACACTCTTCTTGTTATTTCAATCATGGATAAATACATGAAATCAAGAAAATATGGAAACCATATGAGCAGTGTATCTAAGTTCAGGGAACAAACAGTTATCTTGGAAAATAAAATGGAGAAACTTAGGCAAACTTAGGATTTAGGCTAAATGCAAAACTCTCAGATCCGATAGTTGTTGATAAGGTAGCAAAATTTATGGTTGCCTTTTTCAGTAATTCATCTTCATGAAAAAGATTGGAGGAGAAACATGATATCTTTACAGGTGAGGCATCCAGAAATCTTCATGATGAATTTTCAGCAACTACTGATCATTGTAGAGATGATAATGTACTTAGTGGGTCGTCCACTAGTCATATTTGCACACATGATGTTGGAGACGCTTTACAAGGACGTGTAGATGTGACTGAATTATTGGCAGACAGTGGTACTGAGTCTCAACATCTTGAGCATATCAGAGTTAGTGTCATGGAACAGGCTGATGACTTGTTCACTACCATTGATGACAACTTTACATAAGTTGGTAGTAGTACTAATGTTATAGGGTTTGATTTTCAAGACAATAGTTTTTTATGTGAGCCTATTGATGATGTTATGGATAGTGTGAGTGCGGAAGATGTTGTTGATACCACTATGGATTCTAATTCTTTGGATGACGGTGTTGTCTTTGAGGACTGTGAGGAGGATATGAGCTCTAATTTTTATAGCAATAGTCATAGTGTTGGGTCAATGCAGAAGATAACAATCTTCTCCTATATAGAGGATGCGAGCATGGAGCTACCCAGCGATGAAAGTCATGATTTGAGTGTTACAGAGGAGTCAAGTGATATAGATTCATGCCCTAGTGTTGTTGATTCACATGATGACACAGAGTCATGTATGCAGCAGGAGATAACAGAGGGGTCCCAGTTAGACGATGCTAATACTAGCATTGTAGATACCTCTAATGTTTGGTATGAGGATGATGTGTGCTGCAGTGAGTTTGGTTTATCATTCAAGACATTGAGTGTTCACTTAGGTCCTAGTACCCTATTTTACAGGGACTCTCAAATGAGGATGAGGAAGCAGATGTGTGCAAGGAGTTTAATACAACAGTGGCTTCCACTTCTTTAGAGGAGCTATTTGTAGAGGTACCTAGTGGCAGTACCTCATTGGTGGACATGTGCGAGGTTGTTAGCACACATGAGGAGAGTGATCATGAGGTGAGTCTAGTAGATACAATTTCTTACCACAATGCTATTGGTGAGACAGAGAGTGTACAGGGGAGCCAGGGCATGCAAAGACATCTTGTGTCCAGACAACTGAGGGTAAGCGATAGAGATATTTCTTAAGCTCTTGAGCATTATGATGTTATCCGACAGTTGTTGGTTGTTTACGGTTAGGGTGCTCTTATGTCAGATAAACACGGTGGTAGCTGCCTTTCCCTAGTAAAGATTCATTCGCTTCAAGAGGCTATTAGAATTTTGAGGTAGAGTTATGTATATTTGTTAGCTAACAAGGAACACCTGCTTGAGTGGGGGAGCACTTGTTACGAGGCATTGTTAGGGAAAGAGGAGGAGGTAGTTGAGCTCACCCATGAGCTTCGAGCAACTTTCTAGGGTGTTAGAGAGCACCTAGTTGGCTCTATAGGAGTCACAGATGCAGTTGGAGAAGGTGACTATGGAGTTGGAGCGAGTTCAGTCTATGCCAACCACAAATCCAGTTCAGCTACATATAGTGGTGGTTGGTGGTGAGTCGGCTTCCACAGATGGCAGTGATGAATGTGTTGGGGACATAGTTACATCCATCCTTGGTACAAGAGCAATAGATAGTGAGGAGGTGAGTGCATTAGTGGAGGATTGCAGAGAGCTTCTTTTGGTACCAGGTCCTCTAGTAGTTAGCATAATGATGAATGATACATAACAGGTTGTTGAGAGGCTTGAGGTAGCAGTAGTGGATTCATCTGAGAGTTGTGTGCCAGTTCGTGATGCTACCCCCTCTGATTCACAGGACATGGGAAGGGTATCATCTGATTTGGAGATGAGCTCTCATGGTGATTTTTTTTTCCTTCTACTGAAAGCAAATCTATTACTTCATCTCATACAACTGATAGCGATATGTAGTTGGTAGTGCAATAATTTTAGAGGGATCAACTATGGATTGCAGGGGAGTAGGTTGATTTTTCTTCATATAATTTCTACTACACATAGTCATTTATGGAGTACTTGCTTGAGAGTCCAAAATTGCAGGAGGGACCTTTCGGGGCCTCTGAGGGTACTCTCATTTGGGGTTCTCATGATATTCAGGTTTTAGTGGGAAATATAGTAGATACTTTGACTACAATGCTTCCTCATAGGGATTTTTGGGTTGGGTTTGCTGAGAGGGTTACCGAGGATCCTCCCCAACCAGTTATTCAAAGTCATGGATTGGAGCCATCTCTTGATTCTTGGATTGATATTGATGAGCATTTGATAGAGATTGGAGTATTTTACCATAATCACACAATGAGGAGCGCTCATCATTTCTCTTTTGACCCATAGGTGGAGGATTTGGTTACACGTAAGTGTGATTTGGCTCTAGGTTTATACCATCCTTTATGGGATGGGTTTTCTCCATCTGCAGTTGATGGGGTTAGTTCCTGCAAGTTAGTAGGAGGCTACTTGCAGAGTCATCATATGCATGATGGTTTTGCAGAGGATGGATATTTGGGTTATGGTACAACTATTTTTAGGAGTACTTATCCCTGTTGCACAGATGGACTTCATACACAAAGCATATTGATAAAATGTAGAGAGAGATTTGGTATAGCAGATGATTCTGAATATCCTTACCTCCTTATAGTGGATGGAGGTGTGTTTCATTTTTACTGGGATCCAGGTGGTGACAAGGCTAGCACTACAAGTTGGATGGGTCCCATTAGATTGCTTCACCACTTCTGGTATGGTGAAGTTGGGATTAGTGTTAAGCAACAAAAGTTTGGGAGTATTCTTCTTGGAAGACTTCTATTATGGATTTGGGATCCATGTATATTTGGTTTTACACTCTTCAGTGTGTTTTTGGATCTCACGTGTGCATCAGGATTTGAGTCTGGGTTCACTAGAGAGTATTGCAGTGTGTACATGGTGTGGATTACTGACAGTGTTACTTTTGATCCTCATGTACATGTTTTTTTTAGATGCACGATTTCAGTGCGTAGAGTTTGGACATATGAATTTTTGTTCACTTCTGTGCAGTTGTGGTAATACTAGTGTTGCATTTATGTTTTAGCAGGGGACAACCTCAGTCTTCCTTTGGTTTCCCAGTGCAGTGGAGTTTCCTTATAGCCGTGATTGCTTGGGGACAATAAATCTTAGGGAGGGTAGACTGTAATGTCCCCTTTTTTGCGTGCATCAGAGTTTGAGAAATTAGCCTATTATTTGACCCTCGTAGGCTAGTAGGATGGATTAGAGGGTCCAATTTAAACATCATGTAGGATTGCAGTAGGCAGTTGTTAGACCTTCTTCAAGATTGTTCCTCATTTGAGTCAGATTGACATACTTACTATTTATACTAAGTGATCATTTGGGAGAGAGAGTTTCTATCTTTAGTAGGGCATCTAGACAATTTGATAGCAGCGTGGAGTGGTGGTGACATTGACGAAGCTTCCATTTTGAGGGACTTACTATTTATATTAAGTCATTTTTGGTCAGTTACTACTTTTGGCAGGGCACTTGGGTGATATTCTCCATTAGTAAAATCGTTGCTTTTGGTGTGGTACTTTCAGGTGGATTATTGAATTAAAACTCAATTGGTGTTATTAATTAAATTTACTTAATTAATAACTATATGAACTTATTATAAAGGACCAAGCTTATTTAATGTTTATATGAATAAGTGCATTAATGATACCTAAGTTGCGGAGGGATAAGGATTATTATTTATTATTATTCAAATTTCAAATGCAACTCCAACAAAAGCTAAGTATTGGTTTAAGTTATGTGAGGAGTCAACTTGAAGCTTCTCGTCGTTTGGGCATGAGGAAAATTACAAATACCTTCAAAGGCTGAAATCAAAGGTATTCATGATACATTTTTGTGCATTTGATATTTTAAGGAAGTTCTCGGCGAGTTTTTTTTCTTCTAGAATTTGGCTCAAGAATTGTGAATTCTTGCAAGCTTCATCTACACTATGAATTGGTTAAAGGTCCGACAAACTATGTAATTACAATGACCACATATAGTAGTCATGTATAGGTTTAAGGAGATTGAATTGGTGTTTAGAGTCCTACATTTTCTTGCACGACTAATACTCAGTCCCAAAGCTTGGCGTGAGACTATCATAGGCTACCACAAGACATTTAGAAGCCACACATTTACAAAATATGGAATTGCTAGTGGCTGAAGAGCACGAATGGGGGTTTCTTGTTAGTATTGGATGATAATATTTCCAGCATTACAAAATCCTCAACGATTCATCCTTGTCGGCATCCATTGTGAACTTCTAGGCTATCTCACAATTAATACCAGATTTCTTGAATTGATGTTAATTGCATTACTTTATTTCCAATCATTGTTGTTTGTAAGTGCTTGGTCTTGGAACATATTCTGGAACTATAAAATTATTCCAATTTCATATTTTAGCGTCTTAAAGAAAGTCCGACAAGTGTTTGACATTATGTCTATGTTACATCTTTGAATAACAATGTTTACAAAGTTATTATCTTGCTTGACAATACTTTATAAAAATTTAAGAAATTGCATATTTATTCCAAAACAATCAGTCAAATATATGATAGCAATTTAGTAGTTTGACAGAGTTAGAACTTGTAGGGGTTCTCACAATGGTATCAGAGCTTGCCTGCAAAGTGTTTGATAAAATGTCAAACATTTGAAAAGTAAAGCAATTTGGTGTTTGTCAAGTTAGAATCGGTTGGGGTTCTTGCATTTTTAGAAAATCACTTAATAAGGACAATTAGAAGACTCATTATTAAGAGAATAGAATACGAGAATTATCTAAATAAATTAAATAATTTATTTAGTAATAGCAAAAAAAAAATTAAATAAATAGTAAATATTTAATTAATTACTCAACTCATTGTTTAGTGTATACATGATTAATTTGGTGGATCTTGATCCCTTAGACCATGAAGTTTTGTGGACATCACTAAAATATTTGCATTCATCCAAATTGGTGTTTAGAGTCCCATAGACTATGTTTAGCCTTGTGTTTAGGGGCTGTTATTAAAGGGAAAGCAAGGCTGTTAATGACACAATTGAGGACGGGATCACATCATCTCAAGTGCGAGACAAGCAGATGGAAGAGGCCAAAAGAGGTTTGGGAGGAGAGAACTTGCACGTTTTGTAGGACGGGCGCAATTGAGACCGAATGACACTTTCTCATGGAATGCACTGCCTATGAAGATATTCGTACTAATTATGAAGCCATCCAAAAAGTGGACAACATGAGCAGTCTTTTTGAAGAGGATAAGGTCAACCAAACCGCGGGTTTGCTGGTCAAGCTTCATAAAAGAAGATCAGAATTGGAAAGGATTATGGAAATTGTTTAGGGGTGTGAGTTCCTTTGATCCCATAGGCGGCTTGACCTCGTGGACATCATTAAAATCATTCATTCATTCATCCCATATGAGAAAACGAAAAAGACAAATGGCATTTTTACAATATCAACAAAGTACTTATGTAGGGGGGGCGAATTTTTTAATTTAAACTAGTAAAGCCCCAAGCGTCGCAGCCTATATGCCATTAACGAGCTGTGCGTAAAAAACTTCATCAAAGAGAGGAGCATTTCTTGGTATTTTCTCGGACAAACCTCTTTCTTTCGATGGAGAGCTCGTCTGCAATGGTGCCTTTTCCTCTTCTCACAACTCCCATTGAAACAACATATAGGCCAAGCACCATTCCTTACAGATTTGCTTCGGATTCTCCTCACAAGCCTACTCCAGCTGAACTCGCTTGGATCGAGGTCTTCAGGAAGTCCATTCCTTCTTTCAGGCAAGCTAATATATTTGTATTGCATTTAGGTTTTGGTTTTTGAAGAGTCCATTGTATTGATGGTTTACAAAGCAACCTTTAAATTACGTCAATTGTTTCCGCCGTTTGCCCCCCCAGTTCCAACGACAAATGATCTAATTTATTTTTTGAAATAAGCCTTTTATAAATTCAATAAAGGTTTATGCATGTTAGTGTCCACGACCGTTGTTTAGACACTGGTAAAAGCTTTCGAGAAAATATAGCCCTTTTGCGTTATATGCTCCTGCGATTGCTTTGTTTATGACCTTGTTTAGTTGGCTATCTCAAATATGATCAGTGTCGTTTGTGAGGGCTTTTTTAGGGATGATATCTCATACCAAATTTGCTTGGACTATTTCCACGCTTCTTCTTCTCCTCAATATTGGTTAAGTCGAGGGTGGTTCGAGTTAATTGAATAAACTCAGCCAAGTATCAAATTTGACATTACTGGAACTGCTAAAAGCCGACAATGTAGAGACCATAGTGTATAATCGTACAAGGCCTAATTGGCAAGATTTTGATTTAGAATACTGGGGTTGAGTAGTTGCCTTAGATCCAAGCATGGAATTCACTGGAACAGTAACATGAACATGGTCTGAAAATCATCAAGCATTAGGTTGACGTTGATGGTTGGAGAACGATCACCATGACCCAGAGTTTTCACCTTATCACAGCATTGGGAATGGTAAAATCTAGTAGCGTCACTTATGTTACCTGGCAAGAAGGTATACCCCATCCGATTTATCATGGATTCAAATAAAGAAGATGAAGAAGATTCCAGAAGTAGAACTCATGGTTCCAAGCAATGTGATTTAGGGGATTGTCTGTAAATATATTTGATAGTTGAAGCACATGGTAAATTAGGTAGAGTGGATTGTCAATAAATACAGTCGATAGTCTAAAGTTTAAACAAATGTTAAATTAGGGTCACTTATTTCAGACTTGGAAGACACTATTTATGATATTCATCTTCTCTTTGATGAAATTGGTTCTTCTTCAATTGTTGTAGAGGAAGCTTTTGATTCTCTTGTTCATTCTCCACATGATCATTTGTCATAGTTTGACGTGAGTGTGGATACTTTTGAGCAGCATTTGGTGGAGCCGCCTTTATCTTTAGAGGAGTTATTTAAGTCTTTGGAGCTTGTTCTACATACATCTCTACTAGGTTATGGATTGTCATACTCATCAGTGTGGCCTAAAATGCTTGATTTGAATGTGACAACTTTCGGCATCGACATGAAGACACATGAGCAATTTTTAGAGACCGTGTACATTTTGCACTGGCCCCGTTTGGTTGAGGAATTAGAATTTGACTCAAAACCTGATTATCTCAAAATAAGGTTTTGAAATTCCGGTTTTGTGTATTTGGAAGATAGTTTGGACCGTTTGGTTGACCCGGAAGATGACTAAGACAATTCATCTTCTGCATTTGGTTGCCAATTTCGAAATTAGAATTGGAATTGAGAAATTCCTATTTCTGTGTTTGGTTGTACAATTTCAAATTGGAATTGGAATTGAGAAATTCCTATTTCTGTGTTTGGTTGTACAATTTCAAATTGGAATTGGAATTAGATTATCCATTTCTGTGTTTGGCTTTACATTTCGAATTGGAATTGGAATTTGACAAAAAAGAATTTAAGTTTTTTTAATTATTAAATATTGTTTAATTTAATGTTTTATTTATTTTGTCCATTTTTTAATTTGTATTTTATTTTATTAATTTATATTTTTATATAGTAAATCATAAACATGATTAATTTTTTGAAATTTAAGTTTTTTTTACACTTATATTTTGAATAATAAACTTAATTTTTTAAATTTTTTTTATAGATTATCATAAACAAACAAATAACAAGAAAATAATCATTGCATTGCTTGATATCGCATCAAAATACAAACAAGTCTTATAGTCCACATCACAGTATATATATAACTATTTCTGCATAATGACCCAACAAAGTAGTGCGATTGCTGCACAATGAAAACATTGTAGAAACATGACATCAACTTTATAGGTAGCCTCCGCTTTTGCCATAGCTGTCTCGAGCGCCTTGCAAAACTTGCACTCATCATCCACAGCAGGTATATGTGTAGATGGTGTAGATGATGTAGATAGAGATGGGGCGTCATCGACCCACCGAAAGTAGTCACATCCACCGCCATCCTACAATATAAATCAAAGTTAGTATTGCTATAATGATATTTATTCTTTGTAAACATTAAATATAGTGCTATTAACAACCTTTTTCTTATTTATGCAAGTCCCAAATTTTCGCTCCAGATTAGTGCTTGTGTGTGACGTCCTCAACACGCAGCGCACTCCATCACCACAGTCACACATAGGGACATTTATCATAGCCATGACCACTGTATCAAACAAATTTTTGTTAATTCAGACTATTGAAGCAACCAAATGACTGGGTACTTTGAATAAACTCATTATC
>MU224161.1:409334-420108 GCA_018584345.1 Thuja plicata
AATGATTAGGCTCTTGGCTAAAGGAGGTGTGTTTTCTTGGCCTTCAATTACTCCAAAGATCTCACTTCCCATTATCCTCCTAATATGACGTGTTGAAAATGGGATTCATACATTAAAGTATATAGCTTGTGCTATGTGAGAGTAATGTTGATGTATTACCTCACCAGTTTCTTATTAGGTCAAATTCACACTTACATAAGTGTTACTTCATTCATTTAATTTTTGTGTCTCATATCATATGAATACTAGTGTAAAATCCATTAACTAACTATGCCTTATTCACTGGCCGCAATCTTGCATTGCTTACATAAGCTTATCCTTAGCACATGCCCCAAATCACACTTAACAAAAATGATATTTTCATGAGCTTCCCATATCTAATATAGTTATCAATCTCCAAGGATCAACTAGTATCACCATTCGCGGGACGTCTCACAAATTATAGATCTCTCTCTAATATCTTTGTAGCTTCATCTATAGGAATTGTCTCTTGATAGCCCTCCACTCCTACTTCATCAATGCATCATCTCAATCAACAAAATCCTTCTTGCTCAAAAATAATTTTATCACGAACCCTCTCCATTTTCTAGTTATATTGTATCCAATAGTCTACAAATCATAAAGAGGTGCAAATTGGACAACATGCTTAAATAAACGGTTCAAGTCAATCGATATCAATCTAAGGAACATCATTGGATCCAATTGTGTTGGATCAAATAAGAGCCTCTCAATCAATGATAAAATTTACAAATGAAGTCACATAGTCATTTAGTAGGTATACTACTGTTGCACAAAACTCATTTTCGGAAGAAGAAGATAAGTTTGTGGACAGAGCCCATGAATTGTTACAGCAATATGGATGCAACAACAGTATTCTTGACAGTATGCAAAGATGGCTTATGGTTTTTATAACTGGGCAGAGGATCAAAAGGATTTCAAACCGACTATTCAATCGAGGTGTGTTATTATTCATATTCTGACTAGAGCTAAGATGTATAATTCTGCAGAGACTGTAATGAAAGGTCTTATAATGGAGGAGGGGAAGGATGAGCTACTGGTGCTTGAAGGATTGAAGGAAACATACAAGGGTTTTCATGTAAGCCGTGGTGTGTTTGATATGCTTGTTAAGTTGTATGCCCAGTTGGGTATGGTGGAGAAAGCTCAGCAAGCATTGGGTATGGGCATTAAGTCTAAACTTGTGAATATGGCATGGGAAGTTTACGATGAAATGGTTAGAAGCTCTGTTTCACCGAATGTTTACACATATAACATTAAAAAAATTCATAAGACCACAGCTTCCTTAAATTGTGGAGCCTAAACTTTTAAGAATAAACTCTACTACAAAATTCATGGGACCTCCCACCTTAAAATAATCCTGAAAAATCTCAGCAGCATCCGCTGAAACTTTTTAAGAAGCCCCCATCCATAGGACCGCACCCTAATAGCTAGAAAATTAAACTGGTTTACTGCATTAGGAAATGCTGCATGCTTATTGACAAAGTTATCTGTGTAGAATTGAATACTTCAAATTATCCTTAATTATGTCCTATAGTTAAAGATAAAGCTCTATCTTAATACAGATATTTTTTACCCTCAAACATCTATCATCAAAAGCAAGTGTTTAACGGAAAACTAAGAGACGTAGCAGATTGCCTGATAAATAATCTATTCGCTGTCTAAATTCAAATACATTAAAATCATAAAAAGTAATCATCCACAGAATAATAGAGGTGTTAGTAAGAGAGACTAGCAGGGTGCATAATACTTAACCCATTGGGCCCTGTGTCTGTAATGACAAGTGTAAGTTGTGTCTGTAATATCCACAAAATAATAGAAACATTGTTTGATAAGGAAACCAACAGATAAGTGATGACCTTATTAAAAGACACTAAATAAGAGGAGATAAGTATTAGAAGCAAATATGCACACAATAAAAAAAAGAGAAGGTGCTTATGATGCAGGGGCTTTGCAGAAAAAATGCCCAAACAGTGCTATACTTAAAGCAATTCATTTCACATTAAAAGATTATGCTGATCTCTTATTCTCATATGACCAGATATATACTGCCAATGATTTTATTCAAATTTTGGCACGGGAAACAAAAATCTAAACTGCAAATCGCAAGCATGATCAACTAATTTTGGCAAGGAGCTTTTCAAAATGAATTGAATCTAAGATGTCCGCAAGCGAAACTAGCATCCACTATTTTATCACCGAGGAATGGGATATTGGCACTTATATTATATTATATCAACCAATCTCCTTCCTCAAACAAAGCAATCCAAACATTCATTAAGGGAGTTGGACTCACAGGCTTGTGCCTACAGCAGTCTTAAATATGATTAACCATCACCCCTTGCTGGGTGAAGCCACCACACTCTCTCACACGGTACCACCGATGGATCAATCTTAAAACCCAATAGAACAATTTATAATTGATTCGAACCCAAATCTATCAGCTAAACCAAAAAATAAATTAAATAGAAAAACTGAAGTGAAACAAAGGAAAAACATAAGGGCCCGTTTGGTAGCAGGAATTGGACCGGAATTGGCATTATCTAATTCTGGATAATGCCAAATTCCATGTTTGGGACCTTAAAAAAAAATGGAATTGGAATTCCGAAATTCTCATTTTGCCCCCAAAATGGGAATATCATCTTCGACCTAAATAGGTGGAATTGGAATTTTGAATTCCAATTCCAATTTTTACAAAAGCAAATTTAATATTTCGTGGGATCCGTAACTATAAAGATGTATATTATATTGCTATAAGGATGTATATATATACATGTGTCTATATACATGTGTATATACGCATGTGTGTATATATACACATGTGTGTATATATACATACATGTATGTGTGTATATATACACACATGTATGGTGTGTGTATATACACATGTGTGTATATGTCTGTATATATACACATATGTATGGTGTGTGTATATACACACATGTGTATATATGTATATATATACACAAATGTGTGTGTGTGTATATATATACACGTGTGTATATGTGTATACATGGATACACACTTGTATGTGTATATGTATGGTGTGTATATGTGTGTATATGTATGTATATATACATAAATGTGTGTATATGTGTATACACACATGTGTGTATATGTGTATATACACATGTGTGTATATGTGTATACATGGATACACACTTGTATGTGTATATACACACACACATGTATGTGTGTATAAAAACACGTGTATGTGTGTATATGTACACAAATGTGTGTATATGTGTGTATGTGTGTATACATGTGTGTATATACACATATACACATGTGTATATATATATACACACATATATATACATGTGTATATACATGCACATGTATGTATGTATATATACACATGTGTGCATGTGTGTATATATACACACCATATTCAAAGAAATTAAAAAATAAAGAATTAAAATTCCTTAATGCATCTTCTCATTCATCTTCCAGATGAACCAAACAGGTCAGACCATATTCCGGATTTCATTTTGAGGATAAGCATCTTCTTGAATATGCAACATCTTCCTGAATTGACCATATCCATGATATGGTATTCCAGCTGCCAAACGGGCCCTAAGAGTTGTTGCAGCCAATGGAGAAACTCATTGAATCCAAATAAATTAGGAAAATCTTAAACAATATCTATTATGTCATGAAACCAGAACCTGAGGAATTCTTGACAACTAAATCGATCTGGGTAGCTCATAAGCGATGAACCATAGGCCGTTTTACTAAACAAAAGCAGAGAATTTCACCTAGTAACTTATCCTATATCAAGTAACGCTGCTCAAAGTTTGAAAAATCAAAGTTTACTAAAACGAAATGGACATAATTGGCGCGTTACTCTAATTCAGACATGTATAACAGACATGTATAACAAAACAGACATGTATAACAGGTGAAATTCAGACATGTATAACAGACATGTGAAATTGAATAAAAAAGGTTACACTAATTCAGACATGTATAACAGACATTCAGAAATCATTGATTGAACAATTAATTTACAGTTTGTGCAATAAATTCCCATAAATGAGGTCAAATTAAACAACATAAACTCAAAACAAAATGACATGATTATCAATTAGCATCAAATTGAGCATAAGGGATCATTTTGTACCAAATTCTTACAAAAAGTTTCTCAACATGCACAGTAAATTTGGAAAAGTCATTTAACCATTAAAACTACAATCCACCAAATGTTATTGCAATCCACTCCACTCTCTCCTCCTCATTCATCAGCAAGAACCTTTTGGCTCTTTTACGTTGAACCACGAAGGTGTCGTATACCCTCACAAAAACACCTCGACTCAATTCAGGGATGGATTTGAGAGCGTTATACGCGCTAATCAGAACATTATTGTCATCTGATTTATCTATTTTGTGAAGGTGAACATTGCTGAGGCCATCTTTTATTTTCTTGATTGTTTCACAGATGACATCCAAGGAACCAACCATACTTGCCTTCCTCTTCTTTCCCATCCTAGATGATGATGATGTAGGTGTTACTCTACCATCTGCAGTGGACTGATTGGAATGATTAAGGTCTTCGTCCAAATCAGCAGCACTGTCAAGAGGTATACCGAAACCAATATCCTCTTCATCATGCACATCAAATGCCTCTTCCACAGGGTTCCCTTCTTCAGTTTCATGGGCCGTCGTCACTGCTTTACCTCCAGCAATGTCATTACCCTCAATTACACTCAATTCATTGAAGTATTGGAAGGGCTGCCTCTTATGTACTATGGCATTTTTGAATTCTCTTCTCTGCATGTTCGCATAAATAAATGGATTAGATTCTTTGTCTTTCATTATTATCTTTAGAAGAAGGCAATATTATATCAATCAAAACAATAGAAAGACCATCCTACCTTTAGAAGCTCATCCCACACACTATTCTCAGCATCCATGCATTGAGTTGCCTCATTCCAAGTGAAACCACTTGTATTTCTCAACTCTTTCATCACTCTATATGCAAGCTTCCATGTTTTCAGCTTGTTCTTGAAATTGTCCTTTGTTAGATTGAGGTTCATATCCGCGTTGAACCTCCTGTCAATGGCGGTCCACGCTTCTTTTTTGAATCCCCCGTCACCTTTTCTTCTAAGCTACACTTGCTCCTGCAGCAAGTCTAGAAACTTGTGTTCCATCTCTTTTGTCCACATTACCTTCTTTGAGGAAGAAGATACATGGCTCATGTTACCGGTTTCTTCCATGCTCATCATTAGTTCTGCGTATGCCATGGTCTAGATCAGTTGTTCACAATGTACAAAAGCTTGTTAATGGTCAGCTGAGCATATTTATGGACATATCATTGTATCATTGTATCTGCATACATCGGTATAATATAGCAAATAAAAAACCAACATGTCCAATACTTCCAGATACGAACAAAAGAAAAAGGAAACCATCATGTATATCAAAGTATCCGCATACATCAGTTTACTCAAATAAAATACATTGACCCATAAAAGTACAACTATTATATACAAGTCCAATACTTCTAGATACGAACAAAAGAAAAAGGAAACCATCATGTATATCAAAGTATCTGCATACATCAGTTTACTCAAATAAAACACATTGACCCATAAAAGTACAACTATTCTCGGAAATCTGTAGTCTTCCCACATTCTACTTGCTATATCATCTCGAAACTGTGCCCACTGGTCTCTATCATGCTGAGACAACACATATGTCTCAGCATTGGTACATCTATCCCATCACGATCATCTTCCTCTTGGGTACCAATTTCTAATGGAATGCCGTCCTCTATCGTAATGAAGTTGTGTAGTATGCAACATGCTAATACAATAGGGCTTGTGTCATGATAGAATAAGATGTGGCATGCCTAAGGATTGGAAAATGCTGCTTGAGAATACCATATGTACGCTCTATTGCATTTCTAAGAGAGGAGTGTCGGTGGTTGAACAACTCTTGTGGAAAGTTTATTGGATTTTCTCTTGAAAACTCCTTCAGGTGGTAACGTGTACACCGATAAGGAGCGAGAAATCTAGGTGCATTGGGATATCCAACATCCACTAGAAAATATTTTCCTACATAAATAAACTAGATTGTTAAAACTTGAAACATTGATTGTACCCTTGAGTATATTAAACTATGATTTGGCTTACCGGGGTGAACAACAAGTGGATCTGCTCTTGACAGAGCTGAAGCTAGAACACGAGTATCCGCAGTAGACCCTTCCCAACCAGTAAGGCAATACTGAAACTTATAATCGAAGGAACACACACCCATAACATTTTGCGACAAGTTGCCTTTTCTATCACGATATTTACCCTGCATGTCGACATCGACGGTGACTGGTATATGGGTTCCATCGACAGTTCCAACACAATCCTATACGATATGATACAATCATCAATTGTACGGTCAACCAATAATATGATAAGGATATAAATCCATACAAGAAATTTGTAACAACACAAGAATTACCTTGAAGAACGGATCGAAACGGTCCTTCCCGCTAATTTCAGGAGGAGTGTTTGGACCAGGTGGTATAAAGTAATCCTCGTGGAGTGCTAAGATAGCCCTCAACACCTTGTGGAAGTATCGGTTGACTGTCTCTCCTGAGTGTCCAAAGTTGTGGGCAATCTTGCGGTTCCTCAGATTGTGGCCAAGGGTGTGGAGAAACATCACAAGTTGTTCTTCTAACTTCAAGTGTATCGCATCTGTCAAGATTCCTTTTAGCCTTAGGATACTAGCTAGATGAAAGAAGGCTCCCCTACTCATGCGAATCTGATCATGACAATCCACATCATTGGAATGAATAACCATTCTATAAAAGGAATTTCTTTTTCTAATTCGTTTACCCATTTGTGCACTGCCTTCTCGGGCGAACACTACTTTGGCTACGACAAGCAAAGCAAGAAGAGCTGTGAGAAGACGAGTGTATGTGGTCTCCACAGCTACGCGTCCTAGAACGTCAATATTCTCAGTAGGATCCATCAATGGCCTGAAATGTGGACAAACACAACGATTTTAGTGAGGAGATATCCACAATCAAGCACAAAGATAGGGCCCAATTCAGTTCTAAAGATATACATCTAATTCATTGGCTGGACCATAAGATCAATTTCTGTACTCAACATGGCAGGGTACAAGAGGTTCTACAACAATTTTAACTCTGGTTCCATGTCGGGTTCTAACTATTGTATGGTACCAATATAGAGATAGATAGCCTCTAGTTAGTAGTAAAATTTCTTGCTAGCAAATGTCAAATGTTTTCTTAACAAAGTTTCCTTATGGAACACTAATACCAAGGCTCCAATGAATGGTAAAAAATTGTACATTCTAGCTGGATAACACCATTTCCGAAAGGCTCATGAAACTTTATTTGAGTTGAGAGCATATAAGAATGTAAACAGATTTTTAAACCCGCTCATACTAAAAACACTCCTACAATTCAATTGGATTCTAATATAAATTGTTGCCAAAATGCCTCGAAAGAGTACCCTTGCAGAGATGTCGTTTCATGGAATGCATTGATTGTAAGATTTGCAGAGGACGGATTTGTTGATAAGGGTATTCAAAACTTTCAGGTAAATGCAATCGACAGGTGCAAAGCCATAGTCCAAAACCCCTGCCAATATCCTCCCTTTGCCATCGTTGCATGAAATAAACAAAATAGATTTGGTGAAAAGGGTTTAGTAGCATTCAAGCTAATTCTCCCTGTATACCCTGATTCTCCCTTCCCGCACCTTGATGGGAGCCATTGAACAGCATATGGACATCCATCAAGGTTTTTTGTCATACGTCGCAGTTGCTATTGCCTTGGCAGACATATGCAAAATATCGAAGTATACGCAATATACATGAACTGTTTGACAGAATGCCCGAAGAGGAGTCATTTCAAAGCATATCAATGTATAAGATTTTATCAGATATTATAGTTGGAAGTCTCTGGTAGATATGCGTACAGAATGCAGAAATAAAGATAGCTCGATAACAGTTTGACAGAATGTATGAAAGAGATGTCATTTAAATGAACGAAATGAAACAATTGCAGATTGCATACGCAGAATGTAGGAGCAGAACTGTTTCAAAATATCTCAGAGAAATGTGGTTTCAAGAGCACGCACGAGAAGTGTTTGTCAAAATACCCCAAAGAAATGTCATCGTAGGGAATGCAATGAATGTGAGATTTGCAGACAATGGAAGTGTGGAAAAGAATATTAGAAACTTACAAGCATATGCGATACAGACCTTGCCCATGCAATGTTTGCTATGTGGTCTCTTCGGCTGCAATGCTTACTGGATGTGCACAGAATGAACGGTATATGAAGCTCTTACAAATTTGGGATTAATTAAGCACTCTGGGATGCATCCTCACATTGTAATTTTGATGGGATTTGATTTTTGTGCCTGTGATGGTTGAGTGAACATATTTTCTTGGTGCTAATAGATTGTATATGAATATGGGGTGAGATGTATAGTGTAAAGTGAGGCCCATGAATGGTTCTCGAAGAAAATATGGCATTGATGATATTGCAGTTCTGTGTAATACAACTAAAGATGCTATCAGACAAGTCAATCCACAGGGGCTTGTGCTTGATACTCCTGGGGTAGGAGACACGCTGATGTTGCCTTGCAATAATTCTTATTCAGGATGTGGGCCTTGTGGGACATCCCATATTGTTACAGATGAAAATGAGTCATTGCAATCTATAGCTGTGAAATGTGCAACAATGGCAGATGACATTCAATCAGCCAATCCAGAGGTGAACTTCAGACAAGGTGTACCAGTGGACACTATACTTGATATCCCCTGTTCTTTATTAGGTATGTTAAATTTACTCATTACTATTCATTAGGACATGTCAATATGTTTTTAACAATGCCACAAGTTAATAGTGAAGAATAGGAGGTGATTTGAATTCTTAAAAAGACAGATAATATTTAAGACATTATTCACCCTTAACTGTTACTTATCCCTGCTAACCAAAGTAAAACTATCTTATAACTTCATTTCTTTTGTAGATATGGTTTCAGGATCAGGCACTTGTGTTAGATGTTTAAAATTTCTGCAGAGGCCAGCAAATCTTTTGTTAATAGTCTTGTTCTATAAACCTTTACTGGCTTTTGTATTCAGCATTTTTATTTTGGTTTTGTGAACTTAAGCTGAAATAATCTGTCATATAAGCATAGTATTCTGGATATATGGGATTATATATCAGTGTCTTATATATGAAGCAGCATAGCTCTATTAGATATTGACATATTGTTTAAAATTTAAATAACTGTTAAACATGCGAAGAACATTCTGAATTTTACAATACATATTAATTTTCTTGCTATGCGTAGGGGAGCTTCAGTCTGCATCCTTGCAGGAGACTTAGCAGCAGATTGACTTCCATTTTATTTCCAATGTAAATACCTTTTTCTTAGGGCAGGTCTCTATGAGGCTCTTAGAGTTCATGTATAGCAAAATTTCTTTCTTATACTTCAACTTTATTTTAATATTTTCATAAAACTTTCGAAAATGTAAAGTTATAAAAGGACCAAAAAATATGACAAATGCTTGGTTACGTTGGATAGTTTGACTCAGAATTTGTACATAAATAGAAGAAACAAAAATAGTTTGAATACTTTGTAAGACATAGAGAGGTTTCTCCAAAAAATACGTTGGATAGTTTGACCAAAAAATACTTGTACCTATAATCTTCTTCATCCTGAATAGAAGAAACAAAAATAGTTTGAATACTTTGTAAGACATACAGAGGTTTCTCTCAGGGAAAATCTTTTCTAGAATCATTCAATCCAGTAATCTAGACAGATTGACACTATGTTCAACAACATCCCAATTAGATCTATAATCATTTCCCTATATCGGCACTGCCATGTATAAAATGGAGGTTGAAAATGAAACATGTGTACAACAGATTAATTAAAATGTCTTCAGAAACTCTCATGCCAGCACACTCGGCAGGTGTACTGGCAGATCCATAACCTCACCAATGTCTTCCCCCCATGCCAGTCTTCTAACAACAAATGGACATCCATCCAAGCATAAATATGGGGAAATTTGTGTCAGATATTAAAATACACTCACAGTAAGCAAAGACAAGGTGTGCAAGTTGTTAGGCAACATATCTCATCGAGGTGTGATCGCCACATTGTCATGATTTCAGTTTTTTGAGAAAGTTTGTGAAGATTTCAAAACAATTGTGACTGGCAAGAATGAGATTGATGTGCAGTGAATTGAGTTTAACGCATTAAAACTTTCAAGCAAATTCAAATGGTATGCGTTCAGCCATGCCGTATAACCTTACCAGCGTTCTCATGCCCGTGGCAAAATGGGAGCTATATAACAGGTAATGGTCATTCATCAATCTATTAAGGATAAGGAATTTTTATCAGATGTAGTAGCCCATTCACAATGGCAACCGTGCGTTCGAAATATGGGAGCCTAGACAACTGTAATGTCCCCACTTTAGCAGTTGACCAAGTGTGTGTGCGTTAGCCTTGTTCTACATGGTCTCGAGGGCTAACGAAGGGTTTAAGGGGATCCTAGAGTGTTTTGGCCTAGTCATTTCCAGTTTGGGCCAAAACGAAGTTGATTTACTAAGTTTCAGGCATACTTACTATTTTTAGTAAGTCGGCAGGACACAATGGAAGCCAGTTTTGGTGATTGGATTTGATAATCCTCGGTGAGAGCTTTCCGACGAGCTATCACTCGCATTATTCGGAGTCCGATTGCTAATACATTTTAATGCCTGAAGTTTTATTAAAGTAACAT
>MU224161.1:427127-440654 GCA_018584345.1 Thuja plicata
TTTAATTTAATTGTAAAGCATTAAAGCGTTACTTTAATATTTATTTTATGGGGATGTGTACCCAAGGGAGACATAAGTGAATATTTTAATATATGTTTTATATTGCACATCTTTTATCCCACATTGCTCATGAGAGTTGAGTCGACTCTTGGAAAAAGAATAAAAGGAAGCGTTTGTGGCTTCATTAGACATGATGAATATGAGAAGAAATTGGTGTATGAGTTGCAGATCCGTTCTTGGCATCAGAGGGCGTCTATCCTCTCTTGTGACATTCTAGACGTCATTCCCGTGGGGTTTGGCCTTTGGAATCTATTGCTATCAGCTTCATTAACAGGCAGATTGGGTGCATTTTCAGCTACAGGCAGATTTGGTGTTTCGTTCATATCTTCCTCTCTACTTGTCCGATGCTTATGTCATTTTGAGGGAATGATTTCAAGAAGATATTGAACCGATTGAAGGCAGATTATAGCAGTACTATAGCGTAGCACTATTTATGTTACTGTAGCACGACACTATTCACGCCACTGTAGCACAACACTATTCACGACACTATTCACGGGTACTATTCATGCCATTGTAGCAGTAGATTTTGTAAACATTTGAATGAAACATTATTCAATAATGCTGTAGTAATTTGTGAGTTGATAACTTGCCATGTATTTGATTCTTATTGAGATAATATTTTACCAGCAGTAGTTAGTTTCCAGTTTGCATATTATTGTAGTTTCCTTCTTGTTCGTGTTGTGTGTTTTCAAATCTATGCCAAAACATAAACAAACAAACAAATGTCTCATTATCGGAAGTCATAAGGGGATTAAAACATTAAACGGAGAAATAAGGAGTTGGACGCAAATTGTTTGACTAAATTCCTATCAGCAGTGGGTTTGGTTTTTGGGCATTCTAGGGTGCCCATTACATACTGCTGAATGATGTTTATATCTTCTTCATTAGCCATCGGTGAATGATATTGCACATAGAATGTAGTCTTGCTGATGCTAACGCATATGCAATCGTTGGTCTCCGAGGGTGTTCATTGATCTTCTGCAGTTATGAGCTGAGTGTATGGAGTTGCAACTTTGAGTAATCGCTGCTAACTTCGATATACTGTTGTGGCTGAATCCGAAGAGCTCTGATCTCTGATATGAGGTTGCCGCCAATCTGATCCTTTGATTCCTATGGACTCCAATCAATATGCAAGTTGGTACTCAGGTCTGTGGCCTGATTATACTTGAATGAAGGTGCTATTGGAAGTTGCAAGGCTAAGATGACATCGCTGTGATGCAAATGCCTTGGATTGAACTGGATATATGTAGCTGGTAACTATATCTGATTTTTGCCAATCCCAAAGATGAGATGTTATCGATATGATTTTGCTATCACTGAGTATGAATGCCAATACAAGCATGAATGGTGTTGTTGATCTGCAAGGGAGGGATAATTTGAGTCTATTAGTCCAATTAGGTGTCTAAGAGACTTCACCTAATTGGAAAAAGAGCATACTAGGGAGAATATATTGAAAGATCCAAAAGTGAATTCCAAGGTAAATTTTCTGATTTTTGGTTTTTGATTGTCTTTGATCAGTGATTTGGAAGAAATTGTCTAATTTTTTTTGTTTGTTGGGTTTTTGATGTTTTCTGGTTTTTTGTTGTTTTTGAATATGATGAATGCAAAGATTGAAATTTGACAAAATACTGAAATGAAAACTAACAACAAATAATTTATACCAACAAGGAACTAAACTTTGAATTTTATTTTTAATTCAGGATGACTGTCTACCTACCTGTACTAGTACTGTACGGTCTGGTGCTTGAATTGAACAACAAATACAATGCCTGATATTATCTTTTCACCTCTGATTTATATCTGTCACCCAGATTAAGGATCTGATCCCAGCATTAATTCTGATTTGCCTTGAATTACCTCTCCAAACCCTAATGCCAACCTTGGAGGGACGTGGAGTTTGCCTGGGAGTGGTATGGCCAAGAAATAGAAGCCTGGAATGTGTGAAATCTGTCGTACAGTCTCAGATCTGCAAATATGAAACTAATATATGCCCTACTCAAGTTTGATCTAAGGTTTCTCCTCCAAATTTAATTCCTATAACTGTACGGCTGGGTTTGAATGCTTAGAAAATGATTGATATGCTGTCTTAAACCACCGATCTGCAATCTAATACATAAATTCTGCCCTTAACCAGTCTGATGTGAGAAATTCTTCACCAAAATCGATGCCAATCGGAAACCCAAACTGATCTAGCTGGATCCTGTCACTTGGAGAGCTGGGTTTTTGTCCAACTCTCAATTCTCCGAAGAGTTTTCGTTCCTGGAAGACCAATCTACTGTAGAAACCCTTCTCAGAGTTCCAACCTCCAAAATGCACAATTAAAAATGATTTCTGAGTTGTGAATTGGCTGATTGATATCTTCTTTTATTTTCTTACCTTTTCCCTCCAATTAGTTTGAACCCTTTTTGGGTTTTCTTAATTTATTTTAATGACTATTAAATTTTATTACTTCTCTAGGAAGTTCGAACCTGTAAGAATTTGTCTATAGCAATAACTACACAAGATCTAGAGGCCAATGAATAGCATAAGAGAGAAATAATACGATAAGAATAAGAAGTATTCTCATCAAGATTGCAATGCAATATGATCAATGGGATCAATAATGGATGAGTAACCGAACTCAATAGATGAGTATAATGTAGAAGTGTCTGCTTATATAGGCAAGGCAATAAGAGATAATGATAAGCAAGAGATAACTTATCACCCGCATAAGGTGGAATCACATGTCCACCAAAGGTGGATCATCCTCCGTTGTGCAATGAAGTCTGTGCAACATGTGCAGGATGATAAGTGATAAGCGCACTAAAGGTGGAGACAACACATTAAGTGGAATGTGATAACATCTCACCACCTAAAGTGGATTTCTCCTACACCATGTGCTTATAAAGGTGCAAACTCCTAAGTGTCTCAAATGCAAACTACTATGTATGCATTATCTTAAGTAAGCTTAAGTAAAGTGTAATTAGTGAATAATTAATTACACCAACACCCCCCTTAAGTGCAACTTAGGGGAATGTACTTAAACTCACAATGCAAGATGGGTCCCGACTACTAGGGCATGTTGGGTACCCATGTACAATATGCAAATGCAATCTCTCATAAAGCGGAGAAAGGGAGAATACCACATGGGACAAATCTCCCCTCCAAAAGAGAGATGAAACAAACAAGATGCATGGATGGAGGACTCAAGACCCCCCAAGGACTACATACATCATGTTTATACAATCAATTATCCCTCCATAGGAAGGAAAAAATGAGACAACTTAGCCCCTGATAATGAACAATCTCCTGCAAAAACGGTGAGTGCTTTAAGACAAAACATAGTCTAATGCCTACAAACAACATTTCTCCCCTTGGGAAGAAGATTGACCAAGTATAAATGCAAGAATGCTTTGCATTCTGGATAGGAATTGGGAAGTAGAGTCCAAATGTAGTATGATGATGATGTCTCTGAAATCTACTCATGTGTCACCATGTCCTTGGATGATGAAGATGCCACAAACCAACTAGGTGTACACCCAATCATAGTAGGTGACAAGCAAGGAACCAATGGAAACTGATTGTGAACAAGCTCCAAAGACAAAGATGAAGTGACAACATTGCTGCCACAACTATCATCAAATAAGATGGATGCCTTTGAGAACTGAATGAGAGTCTCCAACACATAAGCATGATCAACCTGAACCAAGCAATGTGACATATCAAGTGAAAGAAGAGACTCATGAATGTCAATCTCCAAAGACGATGAAGAAGATTCTCCAATTGTGATTAAGCTGTCATCAAAGAGAAGAGACATCCCCTCAAATGTGTCTCCCAAATTTGAAATGTGAGACTCCATAGATAATGAACCAATATTTGGCAAATAGGAATCCCAATCAGTAAGACAAATGGATAGCTCTTGTAATGACTCACTGGAATCACCAACAAGAGATGAATGTGTGATCTCAACTGGAAAAGTTGGAGTTGCAGGTGGAGTCTTTGGATTGTAAATCCACATAGGTATCTGCCTCAAGGTATTATTATCAAAGGGAATATTATCTGCATCATCAAGTGGAATGACAATCTGCAACATGATCATCTTGGAATGGAGGAATATGTGGATCTTCAAAATGCTCCAAATAATGGTCCAAATTGTGCATGGGCACTCAAAACCTTTGAACTTGGGGTAGACGTCATAGAAGAGACATGAAATGATGCTGTTACAAATCAATCTTTTGATATGATCATTCTTATCTCGCCAAATTAATTGATTCCACTGTAACTTTGTCTCAGGAATGAGTCCATAAAGATGAGGCAAGAGATTAAGCCATCTACAATATGTGATGATTCCTTTTGCCCATTGCTCATAATTACCCCTAGTCAAAGTTATTACAGAAGGATGTGTTGCATATCCCATGATTACATCAATGATACACTTGTCAAATCATAAATTGAGATCAAATGATACTCCGCCACAACTCACTTTGCAAAACAAGGCAAAGTTGACTTCTGATTTCAATGATTACAATTGCCTTGATGAGGCCAAATTAGACTCATAACAATATTGCTAAAGATCCAACTGAAATCCTAGCCTTAAAATATTTATAAATGACCAAAAAAATCAATTTTTGAAAGTGATATTTCTACCTATAATGGCTACAAATTGATAGCATAAATGAGCAGTAGACAAAAAATATGCTCTTTAAAAAAAAATAGCACCTGGAAATGTGTCCATATGAGCCTAAATGGAGCCCTAGAAGTTGCAGAAATCGGGATTAGACATGAAAAACTGCAATTCTTGGCAAATCTGTGGACCAAAATTAGAAAGTAACACCACCACTGCAAAACTCACAATTTTCTACCCCAAATAAAAAAAAATTGATCGAATAAAAAAGTCAAAATGAGCAAGACATGAGCCTTACAAGTTGGACTGCAAAATTGAAAACTCAAATGGTGGAGGGGGCATAATATTCAAACGTTTCTAATGTCAACGAGCCTTGTGATTAAATTTGATGGTCATACAACCGTTGCAACAAAACAACCCCAAAAAATGACAGTCAAATGACCATTAAAACAAATGCAGTGGTTGACGACGTCAACATTGACTATGCGCTCAGGATGACATGGCACACTATTTGGATTGGGCGTTGACGTCACTGATGACATGGGTTATGTTTACGTGCATGCTAATTGTGCTAGCTGTACTAGCCACGTGGTAGTTGACGCCACTGTGGTTGATGTGGCGGATGACGCTAATGACTGACACGTGTCGCACACTGGTTTGCTGCTTCTGGATATCTGCTCATGTGTCTTGCTAATGGGGCTGTCCTGCGTGTCATCTTGATGGGTTTACATGGCTTGAACTGATTAGGCCACGTGTCTTTTGTGTGCATTGGGCGTGGACAATACAAACTGCTACATGGCTTAGAGGATTGAGCGTTAGAGGGGCTGGTGGAGCTATTGCCGTCGGAGGTGGCGGTGTAGGAAGGATCTCCAGCTAGTAATTAAATGTCGGTGGTGCATTGGGACTTCAGTCCTACATGCACCTGGCCAAAATATACTGCCGGTGGTGGCGGTGGAGGAAGGATCTTCGACTGTAAATTAAACGTTGACGGACGTTGGGACTTTAGTCCCATATGCACCCGACCAAAATATATATTGTGATTTATATTCAAATCACACACAAATGCTAACAAATGAGCGGTGTTGGCTGTAATCTCCGATAGAGTTGTCTTGGTCAGTTCATCTACTGGCAGTGTTTGTGGGTGCCGATGGGAAGTGATGTCCACCCGATGGAATATGACTTGTCTGCTTGACAAAGAGATCGTATACTGTACAAATATATGTGGAAAACCTCTGACAAATAACATATAATATGCTCGGGCTAGACCCTAAACCAAATTTTGCTAGGAGAATAAATTGATTTTTTTTTTGTGAAAATGATTTGAATACGCAAAATAAAAAAATTATTTTTTCCAAAATCGTATCGTTGCTAGCAAATCGGGCCATACGGCTCGTTTTGCTAAAATTTTTTGCCTCGAAAACAACATTTACCCAATATAGACAAATTTATAATCAAACTTCACCGAAACAACCTCCCAGATGCAATGGTTAGCTCCGATTTGGCATAGGATGCTCCTGAAGACCACTGGTCCTCAGATTTGCAAATTTGTATTCCTGCAAACGCACCAAAATCTCTCCAATAAGGCTACTCAAGGATGCTCCAATGACTCTAATATCATGTAAAATTTTTCTTGTAGCAATAACAACCCAAGATCTAGAGGCCAATGAATAACACAAGAGAGAGATAATATGATAAGAATAAGCTACATTCTCACCAAGATTGCAATACAATATGATCAACTGGATCAATAATGGATTAATAATTGAACTTAATAGATGAGTACAATTTAGAAGTGTCTTCTTATATAGGCAAGACAATAAGAGACAATGATAAGCAGGAGATAACTTACCACCCACACAGGGTGGAATCACATGTCCACCAAAGGTGGATCATCCTCCATTGTGCAATAAAGTCTGTGCAACATGTGGAGGATGATAAGTGATAAGTGCATAAAAGGTGGAGACAACACATAAGGTGGAATGTGATAACAACTATCACCACCTTAAGTGGAATTTGTACTACACTATGTGCTAGTAAAGGTGCAAACTCCTAAGTGCTCAAATGCAAACTACTATGTATGCATTATCCTAAGTAATCTTAAGTAAAGTGTAACTAGTGTAAAATTAATTACACCAACAGAACCACTAGGCCTTTTTGACTTAATAATATGAATGACCCCTTTTTAATAACAACTTATAATTTATATTGCACAGGGAAGTGTGCCATATGGAACCACTTTATTATAATATAAAATGACTTGACTAAATCAGTTGATTATTTATTTATTTAAATCAAATTTAATTATTCCAATTTTTTTCATAAATCCATCACCTAGACTCCAAAATGAAACTTGACTGATGCCATCAGTCCAAAGATGATATCTGAATGTTGTAGGTGAGCTGACACTCTCCTAAAAATAGGGATCCTCCCTAAAAAATAGGAACTGCAACCAAAGTCTCCAGAATGATCCTAGAGGTCCTCTAATGCGTTTCGGTCAACTCCCAGTCAATCCCTAAAAACTAGGAATCCCTCCTAAAATTTTGGAGACTGTCCCAAACTACCCAAAACAACTTATAAAGCCCCTGCATAGCTCCACAAACCTTTGGATGGGTCCCCTATCCACTTTGTTGACTTATGAGAACCCTTGATTGTAGGCCAACCTTTAGTATAGTTTGCAATGCCTAAGTAAGGGACATTACAATCCTCCCTTCTCGGAGATTGCTTGTCTTCAAGCAATTTGTACTTGCACACTGAACACCAATTCTTGGATCTCTTACCAATCCAAGACACGTTGCTCCACCAATTCGCTGCGCTACTCTGATATAAAGATTGATACACCCAAAGTGAAGCAAATCATCATGGATCCACTGGATGAATGTACTACACATTTCAATGCTAGGATTCCAAACCGATCTTAGAGAGATGTTGCGCCCCTCCGAGTACAACTATAAACTCATGCTGCCAATGCATCTCAGTGAGGTCCATAACAACAACGCCAACACCTGATACAATCTTGGGTAACAAAAAGAATAACATGCTCAACCATAACATATAAACCTCGATATCTCTCCTCATGATGACCCCAACGTGAGGGAGATCAAACCCTGACAAGAAGCTGCTATAGAAGATGTCAACAAGCTAAACTCTGAAGTTACCAATCTTGGGAATGTCTCCGTGGTCACAAATTGGCAATACATGATCGACACTTAGTCTCCAAATGTCAAAGGGCAAGTAGCTAATGAGATCTCCACTATAGTCCAATCACCTGTACCAAAAAACTCCAACCATAGAGCACTCAACTGTTGGTTTGAGGTTGCTATTCAATTCATCTGAGTATAGGGACTAAAACCTTGCCCATAACTCCAACCTTGAGTCAACACCATACATTTGAAAATTGCATTTGGGTTCTAAATTAAAATACAAAACCAGCCACATGAGATGGAGTAATTTAATACCAAAGAATCATCATTAACCATCCACCCGTACATGTAGATCAACTAAGGGATGTGATAAGCAGCTCTCACATTCCCAAAAATCAGCACACTAAGCCACCACATACTGCTACTATATCTCAAACCAGCAACCAATAGGATGGCAGTGATGTTATCATACCAAAGCAAAAGTAGAAGACTTATCTCATAAGGATTACTTATGAAGTAATCACGTTCCCACACACTCCAATGCATACCAAAAGCTAAAGTAGATCCAAACAATTCTGAAAATGTAGTGAACAGCCATGTAGGACAGCCACTTATCACCAAATAACCTATATGTCATTTGGCTCTAAGGCTAACCTATAAGTAGCTGTACAGTCATAAGAACTAGGTGCCAACATTGAATTTGCAATGTAGATGTCTTCCTTAACACCCAAAAATAACTCGTGGAAGGCTGATACACTATGAGTAATACCCGTAAAATCACTATGCTCAATCATGACATTGTTAACATCAACTATAAACTCAGAATTAGACAAGTCTTGCTTCTCATTATGTATGAAATGGTGTATGTCACAAATTTTCTTGGACTGATTTATTACTGTTGTTCTAGAATGAACAAATTCAATACTCTTGGAAGAAGCATCATCAAAATATCCACACATAACCAATGCATCATGTATGCCAACCCTTGAAGATTTTATTTCTCTAATTACTCTATGAATAGGAGCTGCAAATTCATGTAAATGAGAGAGAATAACACGGCTACCCTTAATTAGAGATCTAGGACCGATTGTAACTTTTCTCTCATTACCTTGGAAAACTTTAATGCAAGAGCACACTTGCATACACTTGACAACCTAATCTAGTAGCATATCAAGCGTTAAAACTATGACATCCTCATACACAATTGATGTATCAATAGCATACGGGTGAGACATCAACATACATATTAATTCCTATTCTTCTCTAACTGCTGCTATAAAATCAGATTGTGGGCAAATAGAAGTTCATTGTTGGTGTAATTAATTATTCACTAATTACACTTTACTTAAGCTTACTTAGGATAATGCATACATAGTAGTTTGCATATGAGACACTTTAGGACTTTGCACCTTTATTTTGCACATGGTGTAGGAGAAATTTCACATTAGGTGGTGATAGTAGTTATCACTTTCCACTTTATGTGTTGTCTTCTTCTTTAGTGCACTTATCGCTTATCATCCTCCACATTTTGCACATATTTCATTGCATAATGGAGGATGATCCACCTTTAGTGAACATGTGCTTCCACCTTATGTGGGTGATAAGTTATCTCTTGCTTATCTCCTAGTTATCATGCCTTGCCTATATAAGCATACACATCTACATTGTATATCATTGAATTCCAGTTGAGTTAATCTATCATTTATGGGATTGTAATCCAGTTGATCATATAATTTTGCATATTGTTTGTTCTTGTTTTCATTTTGTCACTCTCTTTTGTGCTATTCATCGGCCTCTATATCTTGGGTTGTTGCTATTGGCAAATCCTTTCATGGTATCAGAGCAACAAAAGAATTAAAATATTACACTTTAATGAGAAGTCTCGGCTAATTAGTCTTTGGAGAACATTTGCTTATTTATCCTTTCATGAATACCAGCCATGCTACACTTGTCTTCACTATCCTTATTGGATTTGTTGCCATGTGAAGTCAAGAGATTTCTGTTCCCATTCAGGAAATCAGAATTATGTTCAAGTTTTTCCAAGGTGTCTTCATTGCCCTTGTATTGTTCTTGAGGGTAGAGTGTCCTTTTACGAATACTGACCTATGAAGTGCATCATGTTGCAAGTACATGAATTTCTGGCAGCCATAGTTGCCATTAATCTAGTCCATACCTTTACCTCCATGAGTGATATGCATTCCCTTACCAATTGTCTCCAAGGTGTAGTATGCAAAACAAACCAAACATTATCAAAATGCAAAATCTTTTTAGAAGACAACCTCTTAGACTACATAATCAGCTCTTTAAGATAAAATGCCTCATATGACCTTAACTATTGTTCTTTCATTGTAGGTGATACATGATTAGCCAAATTGAAATGTAATATGTTCCATTCCACACAAATGGATATATCACTTGTGGCTGGTCCATCAAGTGTGTTACTATTATCATCATTGCTTTGAGCCTTCATGGGTCTCTCTAAAAGAAGTCATAAGCTTCATAATGCAAACTAGGCCAAACTGAATTTCCTGGATTATACCTCCTTTCTTCTTCGCATAACTCAACATGCTCTTCTTGTGGGCTTACATCAAGAAGCTCTTCACTTGTATGTTCACCATCTACACATTCTTCCCTTGGAAGAAATAAGGATCTAATGTATGACTCTCTTTTTCTTCTTACATTATCAAGCTGATTTCATTTTTCCTTGACCTCTTGCAAGTGTTGTCTTGCTTGGGTAGCAAGCAACTTGGACTTCTTAGCTCTTAGTGACCACCCATCACACAACCCTTGTGTCCTTTTAACATCTTCCATGGTGGGGTGAACAAAATCAGAATCTTTGTGCTTTGAATCCACAATATATACCTCATGTGTAGCACTCCCAACTTGAGTACCATGATAGAAAGACTCAACAACATCATTACCTTCACGTGAAATGGATGCTACCACATGATAAGAATTGCTGTTGCCAAAATTTGAATAGGTGTCATACCCTGGTATCTTGTTTCAACATCTCCAATGGGCTGATCCATGGTTGTAACCACTTCCACTTTGTGATCAACATGATGACTCAATGGTGTGCTATGAATCTCCACTTGATCCAAAGTTATTTCTTCTTTACGACTCCCACCTGATGACTGATTTCCGCATTCATTGTGACCACTTGTAGGTTGCACAATACAAATAAGTGATTCTTCTTCCTTTCCTTGATCTTGCACATTAAGCTCTTCGCTTTTCCCAATGGTTTCCTTTCTTTTTTGCTGCTGTTATAGACTTGGAAACATCAAGTCATCTTCACCCTCATCAGGTATATCCAAGAATTGTGTGAAAGAAAGCATATCCTGTATCTTTTGAGGAAGAGAGTGATACTTGTCATAGCAGGTCATAATTGCTTTATTTGTTGGTGAGACATGAGGACTCTTACCTGTTCTAATAGATGAAGATGATTCACCAAAATGCCCTAATTTCTTTGAAATTGTATCATTCTCTCACTGCAACTGACGGATGATCTTATGTTATGACTTCTAACTCTTTCCACACTTTCGTATCCTTAAGCAACTTTTCCATGATGACTCGTCACACTACCTAACTGAAAACTAAACCAAACAGAAGTACACACAACTCTGAATACATCCAACAGGCTGGCAAGATCCAAGTTCTGATACCACTGAAAGATCCTAAACTGAATTCCAAGGTAAATTTTCTGATTTTTGGTTTTTGACTGTCTTTGACCAGCAATTTGGAAGAAATTGTCTTTTTTTGTTTGTTTGTTGGGTTTTTGTTTTTTTTTGATTTTTTGTTGTTTTTGAATATGATGAATGCCAAGATTGAAATTTGACAAAATACTGCAATGAAAACTAACAACAAATAATTTATACAAACAAGGAGCTAAATTTTTAATTTTATTTTTAACTCAAGATGCCTGTCTACATACCCGTACTAGTACTGTATGGCTTGGTGCTTGAATTGAACAGCAAATACAATGCCTGCAATTTTCTTTTCACCTCTGATTTATATCTGCCGCCCAGACTGAGAATCTGATCCCAACATTAATTCTGATTTGCCTTGAATTACTTCTCTAAACCCTTACGCCAACCTTGGAGGGACGTCGAGTTTGCCTGGGAGTGGTACGACCGAGAAATAGAAGCTTGTAATGTGTGAATTCTGCCGTACAGTCTCAGATCTGCATATCTGAAACTAATATATGCCCTACTCAAGTTTGATCTAATGTTTTTTCTCCAAATTTAATTCCTATAGCTGTACAGCTGGGTCTGAATGCTTAGAAAATGTTTGATATGTTGTCTTAAACCACCAATCTGCAATCTGATATATAAACTCTGCCCTTAATCAGTTTGAATTGAGAAATTCTTTATCAAAATCGATGCCAATCTGAAACCCAAATTGATCTATATTGGTTATTTTATTTTCTTACCTTTTCCCTCCAACGAGTTCGAACCCTTTTAGGGTTTTTATAATTTATTTTAAGGACTTTATTAAATTTTATTACTTCTATAGGAAGTTTGAACTACTAGGCCTTGTGACTTAATAATATGAATGACCCCTTTTTAATAACAACTTATAATTTATATTATTGAGGAAGTGTGCCATGGGGGCCACTTTATTATATTTTATTTTAATATAAAGTGACTTGATTAAATCAGTTTATTATTTAAATCAAACTTTAGGTAATAATTTAATTATTCCAAATTTATTCATAAATCCTTCACCTAGACTCTAAACTGAAATTTGACTGATGCCACTCGTCGAAAGATGATATCTAAATGCTACAGGCGAACTGACACTCTCCCCTAAAAAATAGGGATCCTCCCTAAAAAATAGGAACTCCAACCAAAGTCTCCCGAATGGCCCCAGAGGTTCCCTGATGCATTATGGTTAACTCTGAAAGATCCCAAGAGGATCCTTTCGCTAAACTTCTGTAAATTTTAATTAAAATAATAGATTTTCCTATACTTATTTTGTGGTCTTAGAGAATTAAACAGAAGTTGCAGAAGGATTGTTTCTTTTGTGTTTGTATTTTCTAGATATATGTAAAACAGTAAATAATAACAGCAGCAAATAAGGAGGCTGAAAACAGTATGCAATGATATAATATCCAACCAACAGAATAGCTACAAATCGTACCAGGCAAGATATGCATCCAGTATGCTCACCAGAGTGTTTACAAATAAGAAATGGAGATGCCAGCTGCAAGAATGAACCAGCCACGCATCAAGGTCAGAGATGGCTGTCGTAAGCCAACTAGTAGCTAACGTGACAGCTGAAAGGCAGCCGTACGGCTGCTGTAGTCATGCCAAGGCAACCTGAAGACCCCACGTGCCAAATAAGACCCCCAACGTACACTGCAACAACACTCCAATGCTGAAACTTAACACTCTCTGTCAACTCTGAAAACAACACTGTAAAACGCTGCTGAAACCATCTATTGGGGTTTGCGTCCCAATAGCCAGACTCTGAGGTTTGCATCCCAAGTCTCCAGAATCACTCCTCAGAGCAAATTCGCAAATTCCAAGAATGAAGATGTAAAAAGGTAATGAAAGAATGAGCCAACATCTCCTTTTATCTCCCTCTCAAAGCCAAATCGAACCCTAAAGGGAAAATATGCTTTTCCCTTTATTATAAAATGGCATCTTTTAATTAAAAAGCTTTTATGTATAGGAAAAACACCCCTTTCCTCAAATAACATAACTTGATGTGCCAGAAGGT
>MU224161.1:448413-460709 GCA_018584345.1 Thuja plicata
AAAGAGCATGAAGGAATGTAAAAAAAAAAAAAAAATTTTTTTTTTTACATTCCTTCATGCTCTTTGCTCTCATCCTGATGATGGATCACGGAGTGTGATCCGAAACGTTGATGCTAAAAACTACACACAATCAAATCCAGAAATCAAATTTAAAAATCAATATACATTGTTGTCTTTCCACACACTTCTTTATTAATAGTGCAATTCTATTTTTGTATGAAGATGAGTTAACATTTGTCAAGCCTCAGATTTCCTGAAAGATTTAGGTTCTTAAGTATCTATTTTATATTTATCAATATGAGGAAATGATCATCACACAAGAATGTTGATTCCAAGATTCACAATACCATCATCAAGACTGGACCAATAAGAAGGAAAACGCAAGTCAAGCTTGAAAAGTAAAAGAACTTGAGTTGATTTATATTGGCAACAAATTTATTTTAATTATATGGAGACTGCTATGGCCCTAAGAATGCAGACTGTGATGCCCTGAGATTTTCCTTCTGTTCATGTTGCAATAATGTTTACTGTATACTTTTACAAATATTGGTAGGTCTTTTGCGTTACATAGGTTTAATTTCTGCAGGGACTATTTAGAAACTTCAAATGGAGAAAGGGATGGGAATGATAACAGAAGAATCTTTGTGTAACTTGCTTGTGCCTTGTTCTTGTTCATTAAAGTAAGATAGAAGTTATTATAGATCTTGGAATAAATAAGAAATGAATTGATGGGTCTGTTATAGAAAGGCATGACAACAATATTTCATCTTTGAATCATTTTTTTGATGACATCTTGCATGGTTATTGGTACATCATAGAAGTTATTGTTGTGTTTGTTCATATGATATTTAGATTCTAGAACATCTCATTGCACACAATAGCTGTAATGTCCCTTTATGGTCCTTTCCAACATCCTTGGAAAGTTCCAAGAATCATGGAGGCCGCCAACTTTATTGAAAAAGAATTTTGATAGTGGCAATGTGTTGTAAAAATTAAGATGAGGCCAATGGTACTTTCTGAATGTTGTTTAAACAATTTTGGGAGCTCTCGTTCTTGGAGAAGTTTGCTATTTTTAAAAAGCACCAATTTTCACAATATTCAATAACTTTAGAGCTTAAGAATATTGTGGTTGTGCTGAAAATAATTAAATAATGAAGTGATTAAGTATTTAAGTTGTGAAGTGGAAAATTAGATGACAACTTATATTTACTTATTTAAAAAAGGAATTGTTATGGAGACATAAAGTGACTTATTGCTGGGCTAAAAAACAAAGTGAAATTAAAAAGTCACTCACTTCAGGCGTGAAATTAAAAGACAATTCACTTCAGGTGGGAAATTAAAAGGCATGTTAATGTTTGTATCTTCAGTCGTATGATCATTAGAATACATATAATATATGTTGATTAATAATAATATAATATATATGTTATATTATTATTAATCATATGAAATTTAATATTTAATATTAAATTATTATTCTTAATTAATAATTGATTGATGAAACATTATAAGATTGATTAAATTTAATTAGTTGGAAGAGGTATGTCCTTTCTTATAAATAATAATGAATAGACATGTCCCATGAAGGGACATGTCTCTCCTATCCTCATTCCCAATATAAATGAAAGAGAGATTGTTGCATTTGGAAAATACATACAACATAGAGTGTTATTACATTTGCAGCTATCCTAAAAACTTAACAAGGCAACTTATGTTTATTTATTTATCTTGAAGGGTGGCCAATGTCATAAAGTGTTTTCAAAAGAGGGCCAAAAGTGATAATATTAGGCATGGGGTACAAAGTGGTGATTTAAAAGATTGTATTAAATTTTTTTAAAAGTGACCTAGGGGAGAGGACCCGGTAGTTGAGCACCCTAACTTTGCGCTTCTCAAAATCCTACGTGGAAAGTTCAAATCACTCCCATTTTTTTATAGTAGCTTACTTGGCAAGTCCCCTTCTTATAACTAAGGTTTCAGGGCCACGTCATCAAATATGATGCCACATCAGCATGCTTTTTGCCAAGGTGTCCAAAACAGCCCAAAAAAAAAGTGAGACCAATTGTAGTGCATTAGGGACCCCCATACTTGAGCAGCTGATGTGGCATCACACAATTGGTTGCTTTTTAGAATAAGGGACACATTTCATTCAATTATGGGTAGTCATCATTAGCAAAACAACTTTAAAGTCACAACTATTGATACAATGCTGTCAAAAATATTGGATATTAAATCAAGAAGTGTGGGTATTAAGTGAACAACTCCTATCACAACCATTGGAACGTGTTCAAGTACTGGGTCCTCTCCCCTAGAAATAAGGATTAAAAATAATAGCAAAGTAAAAGAGTTTGAAAAGTCACTCTATTTTTCTTATTAAGGGGAAAATTAAAATAAAAGAGAAATTATCTTAGCTGCGCTAAAAGTGCCTATAAAAGGAGTTCTGGAGAAGAGGATTCATTCTTGATATTTCATTTAAAAAACCCTAGTTTGGAGAGATTGAACTTTGTTCATTTTTCATTTTAAGGACAAAAACTCTTTAGGCAATCAGTTTCATGGATGGAAACCCACATAGTTAATCAAGTGCATTCATGCAGAGTTCACTGTTGTGATAACCATTTGTGCCATTGGATTTTGCAGTGTTTTAGGTTTTGAAATATTATTTCCCAGCTTTGCTAGGTTTGTAGTTTACAAATTTATTGAAGTTTGTAAGAAAAATTAAATTTGTGAAAAAATATTAATTTTAATTTTAATTTTGTTGATCATTCTATATTAATTTTATGTGCTTCCAATTCTGTCTGCTATCTTAATGAGGAGGTCGTACATTGAATGTTATTTGTGAGATTTTGGTGTTTTATAGTGAGCTGCAACTTGTATAGAGGCTGCGTTGAAATTTACGGAGGTGTAAGGGCAGGCGTGGGTTATTGGAAAGGCAACCACAAGTTTAGGGCAGTCAATGTTATGCGGAGTATTCACCATAATCAGCTATAAAGCAGTTTACAAGATATAAAGATAGATTATTCAAGGCTTGGACATTGTTTGCTCCGTAGGGTAAACGAGTTTAATGCATACGAGAACAATATGAAATATAACTGAACATAGTATATTAGAGAACTCACAACTGCTTTTGTATTACATCATCAAATGTTTACAAGGTATGCTAACAATGCTCAACAACAATCCGACAATACCATCAACCATAATCATGCTATTTCCCGAACCCAAGTACATAACATTTATAGAGCTCGAGGGTGTGCGAGACCAACCATCGCAACCATCCCAAACCACCTACCCCTTGGTTACACTAATTATTATTGACACATTTACTAACAATATGTTTTACACGACAACATCATCCCCCCAAAAAGGAAAGTCGTCTCCTGACGATGCACAACAGAATGGGAATAATGAGAAGACCCAACTATACAAAAGTCAAGACTGAGTAGGGGGCCGAGAAAGCGTCCTTGATGAAGATGGCACTGGTGGTGGTGGGGATGAAGCCAGTCGAGCTTTGAACTCATACACCTGCTGTGTTCTTAGCCTTAGGTCTCTCTCTGCCACCATCCTCCGCTCCATAGCAGTCTTCACCATCAGCGCTGCCTCCAATACCTCCTTAACTTTCTTATATGTGGTCTCCATGGCACTAGCTAGGCGGGTCTCCAACATAGCCCTCTCAGCGTGTTCCTCCAACTGTGTGGCCAGAGTTGCCTTCTCCGCCCGTGCTACCTCCAACTGAGTCACCAAGTTTGCCCTCTCAGCTGCCCATTGCTCCTCGCAAGCCAACTCCTCCCTGTGGTGGGCTAACTCTCTCTCTACTGTCTGGAGCCGGGTGGCCATCTCCTCCCGACCTGATTCTGCTGCCACTCGTCCGATCTCATGTCCAACAGAGTAGAGCACCAACCCAACTCTCCTACACTTGCTCTCGGAGGTCCCAATCATCCATCATATCTAGGGTCTTAGTGGCTGGCCACCCTCGGGACTCATAACATGTGAATGCCTCAGCACAACTGACTCGTACAAATGCCAACAGTCGCTCCAGCTCTTGTGCAACCCCTTCCTGAGCCCGTGACTGAGCTGAGGCCACTACCCCCCATGCACTTGCAGCCACATCTGCAATGTACTGCTCCAAATAAACATCACCAAGCTCTGTTGGAAACTCCAATATGCCCTCATGCTGAGGAGTCAATGTCAACTGTCTTACTGGTGAATCTTCTCTCTCCAACTATCTGACATGCGAGTTCTCTCCCTCGAGATCTACTATCTCCGAAGGGAAGGGTAACTCGCCGCGGTGAGAAAATGGCGGATCCCGTTGGTGCTAGAGGTTTCATCTTGAAGTTGCTTAGCCAAGTACTCATAGCCTCCTCTGATGGAGCACTACTCACCAACGTCTGCACCTCCCTCGACTGCTTGGCTACCAACTCCGCTCCCACCGTCACCATGGCCTCCGTCCCTACCACCTTAATAGTCACCTGTGACTCCCTCGCCTCGCTGGCCATCTCTGTTGTTGACATCTCAACACTCGACAACGCAACACTCGACAACTCCTCTACCCCAAACACTGCTCTGGCCTTGACTATCTCATCTGCTAGACATCCCTCGACGCCTACCGCCGACTCCACTGGGTTGCTCACAGGTGGTGGAACTGTCTGTGGCATACCCCCACTTGACTCGCTCACTAGTGCTCTCGTCTAACCAAATCTCGACATTAGAACTGCCGTCACCGTGGTACGGAAGGATGTGGAAGGCGTCAAGGAGATTGCATCCGAGAGGAGTGGCGGGACAAACAAAACCTGTGCAGTATCACCACCTGAAGGAGTGGGCATGTCCGTACCTGCCGCCACCGCCGAATCTGTTGTATCCCCCTCAGTTGTCTCACTACCTCCACTGGCTTAATTGGTATCCTCCCTACTACTGTCTACGTCATCCTCAGACTCCGACCCGAACACCACCTCTCGTTTCCTCTTCTGTCTCGTCAACACACCACTTGTATCCAAATGTCGCTAGTAAAAAATAGATGGCTCCCCAGGTGCCAGGCTGCCCTGCAGCTTTACCTCCAACCTGTCATGTGCAATCTGTATACGAGTGGTATCCAAAAAAAATCCAATGGCGTAGATAGGCATGTAAAACATTTTGTGCTGAAGGTTCGGGAACTCGTACATCCTCTCTGCCAGGAGGGATGCCCAATTATATACAATACTATTCTTGATACTGTTCATGAGAAGAATCTGCGGAAGGGCAATATTAGAGGCTCTATTGGAAATCGTAAGCCTGCTCTTGACTACATCCATGAGACACCGCCACTCACCAAGTGCAACAAACGACTTCTTTATCCTGCGACTCTTGGAGGAAGTACTAGCTATGGAGTCCATCTCTGCAGGTGTCAAGGTTCTCGAAATCAATTTTATAAATTTTTCCTTTTCTTCTCGAGACATTTTCTTGGCCTTGGTATCAATCTTCTTCCCTTTCTTGCTTGGAATACCAAAAACCCTTGTGAAATCAGCTGTTGCGAAAGTGATGGTGAGGTCCTGGCCGAGATACTGGAAACTACTCCTACGGCTAAACTTGTCAAATGTGTCGATCATCATCCTCAGTGCTCCCTCATAATGCTGGATGTGAAAAATAGGCATTTGTATCGCCCAATGCACCTCTGCCCGCCGCACTTGCCCCTTTATAAAATCATTATTTGGTGTCTCCTGCCACCATGTTCTGCACTCAAACCCATTTAATCCCTCAAAGGCAACATTTTGTGGTGTGACGACATATTTTTGGACTGGCATTTGGATTTTTGGCCTGACCTTCTTGCTAGCATCTGTGTCTACTCTTTCCGCAACCTTTTTTCGTGATGACAACACCCTTTTGTCTTTATCCATGGTTGAACTGCTGCTGGAGGGTGAAGGTGACTGCGATGCCTGTAACCGTTTCTTCCAATCTTTCTTCTTTGTTCCCTTGCCTGTATCCATCAATAACGGTTTTGTCGTTATGCGGATGCTTAAATATGATTTCAATCGAATTCCGTTAAGGCTGTACTGTAATGGCCTCCGCTTCCTCAATTGGCAGGTAGTATTGCGACTGTTTTCTTTTCCTAGGTTGTACGACCTCTTTCTCTTTTTGGCTGAGTTCAAACCCGAGTGCTCCCGTTTACAAACTTCACGGTGAAGCACTACACCACAAGGAACCGACCGCTACTGCTTATTTGTTCCTTCCCTCACTGTAATCTTCTTCCCTTGGTCGCTGCTTGGTTTGACGACCCTATATGTCTCTTCTGTACGACCTCTTCTTTATCTCATGCGGTACCGGTCTTTTTGTTTTACCACCACTTTCTTTCCTTCTTTACCATGCCGTACGGTCTCTGTTGCTCTGCCTCTAATTGTCGTCCGAAAATTTATTTCGTTTAACCGCACGATCTTTTCTCTACCTCACACGAGACTGTACAACGATTTTTTCACCCAACATCACTGTATGGTGATGTGGCCTTCGGGCTTTAATTTTCTTTAGGTCGTACATCCTTTACTTCCCTTTAGCCGTACAAGATCCATCGTACGATAATCCCTGTACGATGTCAATGTCGTACGGGACGTTGTCGTATGGTGCCGTTGTACGACAAGTTCCTTGCGTTTTTTTTTAATTTACATTACCTCTCGATGGGATTTTCTAGCTGAACTGGTTCTCGCCGTCGATGTTCATGATACAACTTCAATTTCAATCCGTTCACTGCATTTGGAATCTCCTGCCCATCGAGTGTACACATCTTGATTGCTCCATTTTTGCTGACTTCTCGAACTTTGTAGGACCCAGCCATTTGATTTTGATTTTCCTCGACTTTATCTCATTCTTCCCATTATACTTCAACACCAGTTGTCCGGGAGTGAACCGCATTCGCCTCAGATGCTTGTCATGCCATGCTTTTCTCCGCTGCTGGGCTACCCCGGTCGCCCATAGCGCCATCATCCAACGCTCATCAAGCTTGTTCAACAAGTACAGTCTCTCCCTTAGGCTTTCCATGTCACCCAATCTATTCTCAATGACTATCTTGAGGCTCGGTACCATGAATTTTGCAGGTATGATGGCTTCTTGGCCATACATCAATTGAAATGATATCTGCCCTATGGTCACCTTGTAGGTCATGCTGTAGGCCCACAACACCGAAGGTAGCTTCTCCTCCCAATCCTCTTGTTCTACCTCGCACGACTTATAGATTGCCGACACCAGAATCTTGTTCGTGGCTTCAACCTGCCCATGTGCTCTCAGGTAGTAGGGACTCGACAAAGAATGGAATTTTTTGAACTCTGTGGTCAACAACATGATGACGTGGTTCACAAAATGGCCCCCTCGGTCACTTATCAACTGTATTGGGATGTCGTATCGTGTAATGATTTGTTCATAAATGAACTTTGTCGTACTAAGTGCCAAGTTGTCAGGTAGGGCCCGCGCTTCTACCCACTTTGTGAGATATTCTGTTGCTACCACAATATTTCTGCATCTTCGTGTTCGGCTCACCTTCAGTGGTCCAATGAAATCTAGTCCCCACCGTTAAAATAATTCCTGTAGATGCGAAGGGGTTTAGAGGCATGTAGTCCCTCTTTAACGGTTTCCCAGCCGTCTGGCAGGTGTCACAGCCTACGACCCACTCCCTGGCGTCATTGTATAGTGTAGGCCACCACAGGCTTGCAAGCAACACCTTCCGTGTGGTCGTGTCAGGTCCCATGTGTCCCCCTGCTGGCCCTTTGTGCGCTCCCCTAAGGACGTTCAGAACCTCTTCCTCCATAACACATCTTCGCAACACCTGATCGGGTCCCATTTTATACAACCCGTTTATCAATTGGAAAGTTCTACTACTGAGGACAAGCTTCCTCCTCTCGCCGGGTGACATATCCCTCGGAAACTGTGATGTGGACAGGTACTCACCGATACTCGTGTACCATGTGGCCAACATTGCAATGTGGAATAGGTGGGTGTCTGGAAAGTCATCATTAATTCCCTCAGGTGGTTTTCCGAACTTGATTCGGGAGAGCTGGTCTGCGGTCACGTGGCTTTTTCTTCGTCGTACGATGATCGTGAAAGTAAATTCTTGCAGCAACAACAACCACCTGCTTACCCTGCCATGAATGATGAATTTATTGACTAGGTACATCAGCGCCTGGTGGTCCACATATAAGGTGAACGGGGTCGCTAGTAGATAGTGCCTGAACTTCTGAACGACATACACCATCCTGAGTGCCTCCCCTTCGGTCATGCTATAATTCTTTTCAGCCTTTGACAATAGCCTACTAATGAAATAAATAGGGTGGTCCAACCCATGGTTGCCCATTTGAGCCAGGATGACACCTATAGCAAAGTTTGACGCCTCCACATGGACATGAAATTCCTTATCCCAATTCGGGTATGTCAGAATTGGTTCGCCCACAAGTCTTGTCTTCAGTCTTCGAAGACCTCTCCTTGCGCAGTCGCCCAGGGGTACGACTCACCCTTCTGTGTCAATTTGTCCAATGGGTACGAGACTTGGGCAAAGTTCTTTTTAAATCTCTTGTAGTACTCAATATGGCCTAGAAATGACTCCACTCTGTTGACATCCGTAGGAGGCTCTATTTCCACTATCACTCTCACCTTGTCAGGGTCTGTTTTTAGTCCAGCCTTGCAGACGATGTGGCCCAACAATTTTCCCTGGGGTACCATGAACTTGCACTTTTTCGGGTTCAGTGCCAACCTTGCTCTCCGACACCGTTCCATACATTCCCGAAGGGCTACTAGGTGTGTGTCCAGCCTGCTATAGATTGACCAGTCATCAATGAATGCCTTGAAGCTTCCCACGAACATCTTGTCAAAGATGTGCAGGATTATTCATTGAAAAGTGGCTGGCGCGTTACACAGACCGAAGGGCATCCGGTTGTACGCGTATACACCTTCGTCCACCACGAATGTTGTCTTTAGCCTGTCTTCCTCCACAATGGAAATCTGGTTATATCCCAAGAAGCCATCCATAAATGAATACATTTCATGTCTGACAACATCCTCTAGGATGGTGTCTGTAAACAGTATGGAGAAGGGGTCTTTGATTGTGACAACTTTTAGGCATGTGAACTCTACACAAATACGGATCTGATTGGCATCCTTCTTAAGTGATATGACTATGGGGGACACCCATTTACTCGTTTGAACCTTGAAAATGATGTTCGCCTCTAGCATCCGCTCTATCTCTTCGTTCACTTTGGCAGCATAGTTCTTATTCATCCGGTACGACCTCTTTTGTACTAGTACGACTCCAATCATTCAAAATTTTTTTGGATTCGCCTCATCGCTAAGATTTGTGATCTTAAGGTAGGGCTCCTCGTACTTCATCAGTTTTTCCCTGTCAAACTTGTGTGTGGGAGTCTCGTTCACTCGGGCCTCCCCTTGTATTCCCCATACTCCGGTAGAAACAAGTCCTCCGACTCCTCTTTTATTTGCAGCATGTTTGATTCAAACAACTCATAGTCTTCCATTTGCCAATGGAAGAGTCCATTAAGAGAATCAGTTTCATCCTCGGAGCACCCCTCCAGTTTGAGGACGCCTTCATCATTCGGTTGCATTCAACTCTTTCCTTCGTTTGCTCCGCCACCTTCCCTGTCTGATTCCGACTCAAAGGATGATGCGAGCGCTTCGCTCACTATTTGGGTTCTCAGATCAATGAAAAACTTTCCCGCTCCGTTCTCCATTGATAAAGTATTCCTTTTTCCAGTTATGATTCACTTTTGTTGTGACAAGCCACCCTCTCGCCAGAATGGCGTCGTACCCCTTCTTTAGGGGGATTACATCAAAGTCTGAAACAAAGGGCTGAGTGCCAATGGTTACCTGTTGTGCCATGAGTGTTCCAAGGGGCTTGATACCATGCTGATCCGCACCTACCGGATTAAAAGTTGGTGGCCACAGTGTCGACTTCCCCAACTTCTTCCATGTCTCCTCCGGTAGTATGTTCACCTTCGATTCTTCGTTGACGATGGTGTCTATGATAATGGTCCCAAGGATACCGATCTCCATGACTGCGGGGTGTCGGCCACTGTTTACCGCTAGTAACATAGGGTCCGTTACGGAACCAGCAGGAACATCCGTACGCTCTATTGTACGGGTTGGTACCGGTACGGTGCTTAGTAAGACTGTTCTTAACTGTGACATAGTCTTAAGGAGGTCTTTGAGCTTTACTAGTACTTCCATCTGCAACATTTGCCTCAAAATGTTTTGCTCTGCTTCTATCCGTGATGAAGTGCTTGCCATCTCCCTTCATTGGGCCATCATTTCTTTTTCAATGACCGCCTTGGCTTCCCGTACTCTCTGCTTCTTCGTAGGGGGGTTTGGGTATGTTGCCTTCTTGGCTTGTTGCCAAGTGATTGCCAACACCCCTTCTTCATTGCCCAACTTCTCAATGTCCAACCGATTGACTCTGGGCTTCGGGCAGTTCCCATCGTCATGGTCGCCGGGGCCACACCATCGACATAATTTCTGCGGAGTTTCTTCTTTGGATTAGTCCCGAGAAAAGTGCCCCCATTGGTTACAGGCGCGACACTAGATCATCGACCGTCCCTTTGCATCATATTGGATCCGGCTCCGGTCATTATTAATATTATTGTTACTGTTGCTACTTCTCCCTTCGTGTCGGTTATTTCTGTAGCTGCTAGATGATGCGTTAGTGTTTGTTTGTTGGGAGGTGCCTGTCGCTTCGGACGTTGACGACTGCTATTGTGAAAAGGACTTGCTGGCTCCTAGTTTTTATATTATATGGGCATTCCTTGGTGGAATGTACCATAAGTTGGCAGATGTCACAAAATGCTTTTTTTGGGCATGTGCCCTTTGCATGACCCTCTCCTTGCAATCCGTGCACCATAACTCCCCCTCATCATTCTTATTGGCATTCTCCTTCATCGTCTTGAACTCCTTCATCATTCTCTGCATATCTTTTTGAAGGGCTTGGACCTTCTTGTTGGACTCCTCATCATTGCTGCCCTCCTTTGAGGAATTCAGACTCCCACGTGATGATGATGAGATAGTCACGGAAATCTATAATACCAGACAAGGGAAAAACGAGCTAGTTAGGAGTTATACCAGGAGACTCAAGGAACTGATAGGAAAATTGGATAACAAACCTGCTGATGGATTGAAAAAAAGATGGTTCATTGAAGGGTTAACCCCGTCCTCGAAACGGAAAATGAAGATAGTACCGCCATCATCCTTTGGAGAGGCATGCACCTGAGCAATGGACATCGAAAGTGAAAATAAAACTTCCAAAGCTAAGCAGCATGGAAGCGGGAGTGAGAGCTCAGAAGAAAGTGGGGACGAGTCTAAGACCATCCAGGCCTTACGAAAAGACATGATGCGGTTGATGAAGGAAGTTACGGGAAGTAAGGAGGAAAAAAGAGAAGGGAGGGAACTTTGGTATATAGATTGTGATAAGGAGGGGCATACAAAAGGAACATGTCCCCGCAAAGCTTTCTGTGATATTTGTCAGGTGTTAGGCCACACAATCAAAGACTGCCCCTACAATCTAAAGGCACGGAGTGCTCAAGTATTGTTCACCCAAGGAGAACAATCCACACCACCCGCTACCCCTCCACGTAACACTAATACAAAAGCTTCACCTGGAGGGTATCGAAACAATAGACGCGGGAGCAACAACAACAGTAATAATAACAACAATAATAACACACCCCGGAGAGCAATCCAGTACGTTTCTAAAGGAAGACCCATGATCCAATGTAGGCGATGCAATGAGTGTGGACACTTTGCACGGGATTGCCAGAGCGGGGGAAGACAAAATGAAGGGATGTTATGTAAATTGTGTGGACCAGGAAATCACGAGGATGTGAATTGCCCTAGACAAAAGGGGGTGAACAGGCTGGACATTGTAGAATTAGTGAATGAAGTATTCGCCATAACAAGAATGCAATCCAGGCAGCTTGCATACCCTGACATAGCCATAGAAAAAGAAAGGTTCCAAGAAGCAAGGAATGAGATTAGAAATAACATGCTAGAGGGAGGAAGAGAAGTGCTGCTAAATCCCCAAACAACCTGCCGGTACCAAACATCATGAAACAAGTATTGGAGACCACCATTCTGGTGAAAATTGCGGATCTATTAGAAACACTACCTCAGTTGCAGGTAGCAATAACACAAGGAATAAGTAGCAAAGAGGTACTCTCCAAGGAGGAGAAAGAGGAAGCACAAGCCGAAAAAGAGACCAACACCCTATTCACCATAGGAATGGGGAGGACACCTGCAGTTGTAGAAATGGAGATAATGGGATGCAAACTCACAAATACTATAGTGGACGGAGG
>MU224161.1:463874-477820 GCA_018584345.1 Thuja plicata
TCCTCGCCATCTTGGTATTCTGGTATGGTGTTCTGTGCATTTCATTGGTATTGGTAATAATTGTATTATTGGTAAATGTCTTGTTGGTATCACTGAATATATGTTGTATTGTTCTGTACATTGTGGATTAATAACCATTCTTCATTTTGGCGCCGCTGCCTAAGTTCGGACCTGGAGGTCATAGAGAAGAGGAGGGAATACCAAGGGTAGATCAAGTGACACTAGATCTGGTGGTGGCCTAGGAAGTGCCGGTACATGTGAAGGGAAGCCGAGAGAGAGCGGTTCCACAGAAGCACGGTATGACAAATTTCAGTACCACCAGCGGTGTAGGATCTACTTTGCGGAAGTCCTCGACTCCTGGCTAGACTTTTGGTCCACTAAATAAATTCATGCCCCTGGAGTTGTATAATCATGCATACCAGAGCAATTCCTTGGAACCTAACATAAACAAGGGTGTTATTAAGTTAATTCCCAAGGGGGGTGAAACCTTGATAAAAATTGGAGGCCTATTACCTTCCTCAATGTTTAATATAAAATTATTGCTAAAATCTTGGATAGAAGGCTTACAAGGGTTATGAAGAAAGTTGTTTCAGTTACACAAATTAGGTTTACAAAGGGGAGATACATTTTGGAAAACATCATTGATAGCTGGGAGAGAATGCACCGGGGCAAACATGATGGGCAGAATGTTGCTATGGCCCTTCTTGATTTTGAAAAGACTCATGATAGGATAGAGTGGTCTTTTTTTTGTTCAATTACTCTACCAAAATTGATGTAACTAGGTAGGTTACGGACCCTATTATCCTCCAAAGATCTATCAGACAAGGATGCCCAATTGCTCTTGGTTATAGCTGCTGGTACAATGCATTACATTCTGAGAGAAAATCTTTTTTTCCCTCCAATTAAGGGCATCAAACTCCCAAGCCATGAGCAACTACTGAATGCTCAGTTTGCTGATGATACAACTCTCTTTGTTGAGCTAACAGATAAGAACTTTGATAACATAATGGAAAGAATGCAAATATTTTGTGCAGTCTCTGGTTCAAAAATCGCTCCTTATAAATCAACTGCGATTGGGTGGACTAAAGAGCCACCAAACTGGCTCACTAGTAACGGTTGGCAGTGGGCTGACCCCTCCAAGGTGGTAAGGTATTTGGGCATTCTATTTGGTATATCTCCCTCTCTCAAAATTAGGTGGGAATGGGTCTGCCTGAAGATTGATTTAAACATGTCAAATGGCAAAGTCACCTGCTCTCGTTGGCAGGAAGACTCCAGGTTGTGCAAAAAGTCATCTCTTCTCATTCCATTTACCATTCCTCAGCTTGGCTTTTTGCTAGCATGCAATTTGGTAAACTCCAAAGGGTCGTGAGGGAATTCCTTTGGTTAGAAGGTAAGGGCAGTAAGAAAGGACATTCTGCAAATTGGAAATGGTGTTGCTTGCCCAAACAGATGAGAGGTCTTGGTCTCAAGGATCTAAGGATCCAAGGGACGAGCCTTGAAAAATACTAATGAGAAATAATTTGTCCCTCTCTAGACCAAGAAAAGGTAAACAATGGGGTCCCCTACATCTAGAGGACAATTTGTTTGGTCACTTTGAGGTTAAGGTTTCTTGTTCGCTCATGTTTGCCACTCTTTGGAAGGATTGGATTAAAGTTAGACTCTAATAAGAAATGAGATTGCTACCTCTATGTCCTCTATGGGCTAAGGCATGTTGGATGATATGCTTCAGCGTTATTATGGTAGGAAGGGACTGAATATATAGACTGATAAGGGTTGTTTATTGTGGGGTGTGTAGCTAAGAGTCAAGAATGAGGTGGATGTATACATGTGTTGACACAAGCTGATTAATACCAAGAGATAGACAATTGAATTATAGAGTTGTAGGGTTGGGTGGTTAACTGCATTCACTGATGCTTCAAACTCATTGTGAAAGGATTTTGTTGGCATTTGTGGTTGGTTTGATCCAAAAGCCTCTGTTCTTGTCTTGCCTATGTTATGTAATAATCTGATGGTGTGTTATGTTTATTGTTAGATATTTCGTATTAGTAATGTAATGTTAATGGCTTAATATTAGGGTAGTTCAGAGGAAGTTTTCCGGTATGGTAGTTAGGTGGTTGAGGGTGAAATCTGTCTATAAATGTTTTTATTTTTATCCCATGAAATTAATAAATTGAATACTATTTCAAATTCATGATGTAATCGTTGCTTATTGTGCATACTCTCTAGGCCTACAATGATACAATTGATGATTGTGTAGAAGAAGACATCCGTTTCAAAGCACATAGATTATAAAAAACAAGTTCGAACAATCATAAAAAGGCTGGCTCTTGTTTCGATTCTTCTTGTTTTGTTCATATTTTTGGAAGAGTGGACTGAGGAGCAGGGTTCTTATGGAGTTGTAGAAAGAAGGGAACAAAATTTGCTAAGTTCTAGAAATGATAAAAAAATAAAGCTTGGTTGTTGAGTCCCATGAGCTTATTTCTTGTCCTATAGACATTCTTACATATGTAATTGACATAAATACAATGATTGAGGAGCTGAAGTAGTTTACTTTTGCTAGAGTTTTCACCAGTTAAGGATTTCTCCAGGGTAATTTGGTGTTTTCAGTCTCGTCTTGCTTGTTTCCAGACCATTTTTAGCCATTTCCAGCATTTTTGTATATTACTATGGATTTTTCACTAAGTGGGTGTATATTGCTTTGGCATGGAGATTGCATCTTGTTTTGGAGAATTTTAGTGTGCTAGTGATTGGAACCTGTAGATGTGAGTTTGTAAAATTTTGTTTTGAAAAAACATCCTAATCAGTTTATGTATCAGTTTTGCAGATTGCATGTTACACCTTGCTATTTTGTCATGATGGAATATACTAGTTTGACACACTATGAAGCAAGAGCCAATGTTATAAATTATAATAGCTGATAGGCATCTCGAGTCTCATTGGCATAATAAAGTTCTGAGACATGATTGCAATTTATAACAAATTCTGGTTCTTTTTTTTCATCCTACTTTGTGTTTGCTGAGAATATTTGCAAACTGAGATGAATAAATGCTAACCATGTGGAATAACAAGTCATTGAGATACATTTAGTCAAACATGAGAATGGATCACAATCCTGTCCATTGTTCTTAAGCACATTGCTACGCTACTTTAGGAAATAGGTTTTCTCTTTTAAACTGGTAACTATACACGAGATATGATACAAAATTGCTTCCTAAATGAGTCCCTTGCTTTCTTAATTTTGAGTTGGTTTCTGTGGTCATTAGTGGGCTTTGAATGCAGCATTTCTCTTTGCTTGTTTCATCTCTAGAAAATATCTTTTCCATGCAATCTATGATAAAGAAAAAATTTCAATGAAATATAAGTCTTGCGGTCTCATCCATTTACAACCAAACAACCTTTGATGTTTTGATGCTTTCCTTAGATACGGTCGAATTCTCGATGAATTAGAAGCAGATCCTGAAAGCCATGGAGGACCTCCGGATTGTATAGTAAGTCAACTTCTCATTTGCTATTTTAATGACAGTTCTTGCATGAAGCTTGGGTTTTATGAAACTAATTCATTTATTAGTCTTAAGGAAAAGGAATACTGAATACAAATTCTCCCGCTGGATAATTTTAGCTTTTATGCAGATTACGTGAGCAGTGCTTACGAGAGCTTGGATTCAGAGATATATTCAAAAAAGTGAAGGTGATAATCATGTTTTATGTTTAAGCCTTGAATTGTTAGGAAAGGATGCCTTTTCTGCTCACTATATGATTCTGTTTCCCATTTTATCCAGCTTTTGCACAACAATTATGAATTATAGTTGTGGCTCCTTATTTCTTGTTTATTGGTTTTCTTGGTGCAAGGATGAAGAGAACACAAAAGCTTTGACCCTCTTTGAAAAAGTAGTGCAAGTTGTGGATGATATTGAAGATGGAGGAAAACGTTTAGAAAACCTGATAAGAGGAATATTTGCAGGCAATATATTTGATTTGGGAGCTGCACAGGTATTTTTCTCTTTCTGTGTTCTTTAAGGATGTAAATTTATCGTGCTGTCAGACATGTGAATGTGAGTTTAGCTTGTTTCTAATTTCTAATAGGTGAATACATGCCCAGCTCAGAATACCCATTGTATACAAAGTTCACTTTCAAACACCATTCGTTTTGATACATAAATGGTTGATTGTTAAGAAATTCTTTGAATAATTTGGACCAATTAATAACAAAAGAAGTACTATGAACTGTCGATTAGGAAAAGGAACATTAGAGACATACATGATAAAGCCCACCATGAAAAAGCTATAACATCATGTAAAATAAAAATCCTAATCTCATCAATGGAACTCTAAATGCAAATTGCATAAATAACATAAACAAAATCAAATCATCATCATGCATATTGTTCACTCCATTCCATTGTTTTTGTTTCTCCTCTAAACTATGTTGCTTTCAATGCGAATGAATGCACAAACATGATAAAAGCCAAGGACAATTTGACAGAATGACAAGAAGGATACTAGAAACTAGAAAGATCGTGGCTCTCAAAATGAGAAATTGTGACCTCAATTTATAGGGAAAATTGGGAAATGATAAATGGCCAAGATTGATTTGGGACTGAAAGTGATCAACAGACGAGATTAAATAGGAAGACTTGTTTAGTGAGGATAAATGAGAAATTGCATTTTCAAGTGGATGGGAAAACAGAAATTAATAAAAGTTAAGTGAAAATAAATATTGGAAATATTTTTTTTGGTTGGTAATAAGACAATTATATTAATAGTGAAAAGGATATTACATTGCTATATTTCAGTATATGCCCATTGGATATCAGAGGATCCCTCAAAAAATTCCTCAAACTGTCAGAATCTACCATGACTTCAAACCATACCAGTACTCCCATCTATTCAGGTTATACATATTTGCATCAAACTATAGATAAGATAAATTTATTAATGTCCAACAAGAGACCAACAAGGGTCTAGGGGACAGGAAATGTACAGCAAAAGGAGCAGCGAACCAAAAGACCACCAAACAGTGGCTGGGAAAGAAAGCAAGCAAGAATAAGAAATACAAAAGAGAGCAAGAAACAAGAAGTGCTAGGAGAAAGCACACAGAAAGGACTAAGGGCCCTTTTTAGGCGAAAAGAAAGCCAACACAGAAGGATAGTGATCTAGGTGAGTAGGAGCCCTGTGATGCCGTTGTGAACTGCTAGAGATGTGTCGCTGACGGGTAGAGGTGCTGCGGGGTCTCACCGATCTGGAGTGACTGGTAGTGGAGGCATCATGAGGCCGCTTCAAACCCTGCAACGGAAATGAGGGCAAGAAGAAGGCCGTAATGAGCTGGTCGGATATGGATATCTGTCTCTGTGGGAAAAGAAGCTGTAGAGTATGTGCGTGGAGCTGGGCAGTCTCACGGAGATAAAGTGCGAGGCATCTCTGATCTATGTAGCTGAAGAAAGTAGTTAGGGAACTGCACCCTCTGAATAGGCAGTAGAATCTCCCTCTGATCTCATAGTAAATAGGGCAACGAAAAATAAAGTGTCTCAGTCTCAATCTCGGCCAGGGTGCACAGCTTGCAAATCCGATCCTCTCTGTCAATGTGATGATCAGTCTGGGCTTGAAGGCGGTGGGAACCAACCCTGAAGGATCCCAATGAGATGCGAAGAGCATGGCACCAACGCTGAGATAAGTAACTAGGACGAACATGATCCCATCCTAGATGTCAAGAAAGTGCTCTGCATAAAAAGCCATCCTTGGGCGCAGACCCCCATACGGACTGATCCAGGTCGTGGTGATATATCGCCTATAAATGTCAAGTCTGACATGTTTGTTCAGCTCCTGTCTAGAAGGGAGGAGGTGAGCTGGAGCGTCAAGAGAGAACTGGTTAGGGGGTAAGTGATCGATGTCAATCCCGATGGAACCAAGGAGGGATGAGGCCTGGGCATACCAACAACGGGCTCTGGAGGAGGGGTCCGACATGGCGAGCGCTACCTAAGAACACTAGGCCAGGTAGGAATTTCTGAGGCGACCGTCTGTGGAGTTGGCAAAGCAACGCAGGCGGTGGATGAACCAAACCAGGTCAAAGATGGCCCCCAATTTGAAGGGGTGAGCCCTAAATTCGGCCAAGATGATGCTATGAGAGGTGGACCGAGGACATCTGATGATACGCCTGAGGAGGATAGTTTGAATAGAGGCCCAATCAGAGTCCAGGAGGGACGGCCCCCAAACAGTAGAGCCATAAAGAACTGTAGGTCTAACTAAGGAGTCCAATAGGGATAACTTGGACGCGGTGTCCTGAAAATGGCGACTGAAACACTGTCTCTCCAACATGGCAAGGGAACCCATTCCCTTGCTAATCCTGGGCAGAATGGCGGGTCTCAGGCTGAAGCGAGGGCCGGTGAACTTGACTCCAAGATAGGTATAAGAAGAAGCAATCTCAATCTCTAGGCCCTGGTAGTAGAAGTGGAGATGTGAGGTCTTAAGATAGTTAAAGACCATGACCCGTGTTTTGCCCAGATTCACCACCAACTGTCTCAAGTCACAAAAAGATGCCAAGCTGTCAAGAAGTCTCTGGAGACTCTCTGGTGAGGAGGCAAGGAGAATCACATCATTGACAAAGAGGAGAATGGAAATAAAAACCTGGTGCAGGTAACAACCATCGCACGGGAGTGAGGAATCTCTGAGAAAAGCCTCGAGCTCATCAATGTAAATGCCGAACAAGGTGGGGGAAAGGTTGCAACCCTGTTTCACCCCAATAGTGCCTCGGATCGGATCGGAGAAGCCCTCGTAAGTCCTAAATCTGCCCTCAACATGCTCATACAGTCTCATGATAGCTGTCAAAAGAATCTCTGAAATCCCGATATCTCTAAGTCTCTGGAAGAGTGCGGCACGAGGGACGGTATCAAAGGCCTTACGAAAGTCAATGATGCAACAATAGACTTTCGCAGAGCGGTGATGAGCCTCCTCAATGATCGCCCGCAAGGTCAGGATATGGTCCATGGTCTGGTAGTCTGTCCGGAAGCCAGCCTGGCCTCTAGCCCTGCAATCACGTTTGTCCAACTCCCTGTTAAGAATAATATTCAGTGCCGTTGCATAGAGTTTGGCGAAAGTGTGCCCAATCATGATGGTCCTGTAGTTGCTGGGGTCGGAGACAGGCCCAGCCTTGTGAATCGGGTAGATCAAGTGTCTCGACCAAGACTTCGGGAAGCCGGTGCAAACAACTCTATTAAAGAGTGTCGGAAGGTAGGAGCTCAGAACAGGGATATCGAGCTTGAAGAACTCGGCCTGAAAACCGTCCACATCGACAACCCTACTGCATCTCATGAATCTGACGGCCTCGTAGATACTGGAAGTGGTGAAGATATGGCAATGAGGGGGAGGGGTGAGGTGGAGAGGCGGCTGGTCAGGAATGTCGTAAAGAGTGGAGGTGTGGGAGGCGAGGGATCTAAGATCGATGGTGGAAGGCGGGGCAGGATGGCGGGGAAACACGGTGCGCCAAAAAAGCTTAGGGTTCTGGATAAGCGTCTCGCACAGGGAACAACACTGTGAGGTAATGTAAGCGCGTTTCTTCAAGGGAAAGTATTCATCCACTACAAACCCATTAATGGATTATCTACACAGCAAAACCCAACTTCAAAAAACCTATCATTCACCCACCCTTCAGATTACAAAAACATCATTCAAAATTTGAAACACTATACCCAGAAGGAGATTAACCCCTTCACAAAGTCGGAGTGGAGGCCTTCAAATGGGGGTACGCCTATTCCTTCTATTTGCACAGAGTCGCCACCTTGCATGTTCTTCCTCAAGCCACCCTCCTTGAATGACGTCCTCTTGGAATTCTCGGCTGTGTATGAATTACCAATGCACCCTGTTCATTTTCAAAAGCATTACCTCCTCAATGCCGCTTTCAGTTCCTCCTAGGCAATGTGGGCATTCATACGATATTCATCGCGATCAATCATCCCCGACCAACGGATAAACAGTATGATCCCTTCCTCTCTAGCGACCTTCGGGTCTTCAATTCCCTCTGAGATGTTGAATCCCACCTCGGGGACCGCCCACTCAAAGACACTGTTGATTCCTCCCACCAAGTTCTCATTGAACAGAGTCAACAAAACCTCCTTGATTGTTGCCTCCATCTCCGCAAATTCCAATCCCCATGCCAAAACTAGGGAGACAATATCCATGTTTACTCGATATCTATGCCTTGCTGTAATGAATTTCTCCCTCAACAACGACATTACAACATTCACCACATCCGGCTTCTTGCATTTAACTAGTCGTTTGTGGCGCTTCTCCTTTACCCAACCACAAAAAGCTTGTTGTTGTGTGATGTTCCTGTTGTCGGGAATACTGTAATGTTGTTGTTGGGAATTAGTTAGTGACCAGAGGCTAGGTAGTTGGAGCACGGTTGCCAACCGTCGCACCCCTTCGGTACCTATATGTACTTAATCTCTCGATAGAAGAAGACATAGTGCTTGTACGGAAATACCTTTGTACTTAAGTGATGAATCCATGAATAAAATATTGTTATACTTTCTCTGTTGAGTACTTTACTTTGTGTATGTCTTTGTTAAATCCCGTTTACCCTTGAGGGTAAACATTTGGCGCCGTTGCTTGGACATACTCGGGAAGGGAAAAGACTGGATGGCGCACGGGCATAATGGGTCTGCCAGTTGCGGCGTCCATCTTTGGGAGTTTTAACATCTGAAGGTAAAAAGGCAAAGGACATTGTATAAACAATTATAATGAGTTTGTGTTAAGTTTTGATGCCCAATCTTTTAAATAAAGACAGGAATAAGAAGGCACCAAACGATGAGTGGGAGAAAACAAAGAAGGCCTTAATCTTTGAGCAACAAATAGAACGCCAATGAAGGCTGAGGCAACTTTCCACGGAACAACTTGCGAGAGGGTTGACCAAAGGGGACCCCGGGAATGTTACGGAAGGTGCATAGGCCGAAGGAGAGCCGTACACTTCGCCAGAGCATCGGAGGGTGCGAAGCAACGAAGAGTTGCTTGAAGAGACAAGGCTAAGGAGGGCCTTACTGGAGGAAACTAGAGACCTGTTTACGAATCTACCTCATACACCATGTACGGAGACCCAAGTTGAAGGTACAAAACATCGCCGTAGGGGAGATCGTACGACTGAAAGTGCCATTGCAGCCCAGACGTCCGACAGTAAGGAACCTTTGTTTGGGCCAACGACACCACACACCAGGGTACCAACAAATACTTAGGCACAAGTCCAAGTGCCAGTTATCAATACCACGAACATTAGCAACGCGGGTACAAGTGCTGGCACAAGTGGCGCAGGAGCACAAACACAAAATCCATTGCGGGTGACACAACCCACCTTAATGGCGACCAAGGAGAAGTTGCCAAAATTCCACGTAGATGGAAAGGAAGATCCAGTACAACATTGTCGTACGTGCGAGACAATCTGATCTGCGAATGGAGTCGCCGACCAGGCAGAATGGGTGAAACAGATTCCCACCACACTCAGAGGGGTAGCCATCGTTTGGTACTCGGATGTGGACAAAACAAAGGTGACCACTTGGGACAAACTCAAGAAAGAATTCCAGAAGGAGTTTCGACTCTTGAGGGATGACAATGAAATTGTTTCAGAGATATATGTTACAAAACAAGGCAAGAAGGAGACTGTGCGGGCCTACGGTCGCCGACTGAAGGAATTAGTCGGAAAAATGGATAGCCAGCCAACGGATGGCCTGAAGAAAAGATGGTTCGTGGAGGGCTTGAAATCTAACCTACGGAGGAAAATGAAGATAATGCCCCCACCTCATACGAAGATGCCTATAACCGGGTGATGGACTTGGAGAGCGAACAAAAGACCAAGAAGAAAAGAAGCAAGTCCTCTTTCGACGAAGATGACACTTCGGACAATGACAGTAGCAGTGATGGTGAGTCGAAGAAAAAAGTCATGGCACTCCAAAAGGACATGGAGAGAATGATGGAGTTCAAGACCATGAAAGGGGGTACCAGCAAGGGGGAAGATGACATGTGGTGTACAAACTGCAAGGAGAGCGGCCATACGAAGGGGTCGTGTCCCAAAAAGGCATTTTGTGACATTTGCCAGATCATGGGCCATTCCACCAAGGAATGCCCATACAACATCAAAGTGAGGAATCAACAAGTGCTTTTTACCCAAGAGCAACCATCTACATCGGGGGCGACGGAGACTAACAATAACGCATCCTCGAGCGGGTACAGAGGCAACCAACGCGGTGACGAAAGGGGCAATAACAACACCAACACAAGGAATCGAATACAATATGACTCCAAGGGTCGGCCGGTGATCCAGTGCCAAGCTTGCAATCAGTGGGGCCACTTTGCAAGGGACTGCGACTAGGGCGACACCCCGCAGAAGATATGTCGCTAGTGTGGTCTTGGCAACCACGAGGATGCCAACTCCCCTAAATCCGAAATTAATTGGCTAGACATAGAGGGAAGCACGAGTACGGTACTGACCGTCACCCGAGGGCAAGCAAAACAAGTCACATATCCAAACTCTTGAACAAAAAAACAACGGGCACGGGAGGCTAAGGAAGAAATAGAGAAGGCGATGAAGACACAAAAAGAAACATGGGAGATGGCCACCACCTCAGGCCGGAGGGAGGCAGAACAAAACATTCTGAGACAACTGCTACATGTAGAGGTATCGGTGAAACTCCACGATCTCCTTCACACCATGCCTCACTTGGGAACGACGTTGTTGAAGAACTGTGCCACGCAGCTAATTACCACACGTATGGACATCCCCGGAGGGTCCGCAACTGACCCAATTATATTTGCTGTAAACAACGGCAGGCACTCGGCAGTCGTCGAGATGGGCATCCTTGGCACCATCCTGACAGACACTATAGTGGACGGAGGGTCAGGAGTGAACGTCCTTTCGAAGGAGACATGGAAGAAATTGGGTAAGCCAACATTGTGGCCCCCAACCTTCAACTTATTGGGCGTTGATCAACAGGGTATCAAACCACTCGAAACGCTGATGGCGCAACGGGTCACCATTGGCTCGCAACCATTTGTACTAGACTTTGTGGTGATACCTTTGAAAAAGAAGGGTTACGATGCAATTCTGGGTCGAGGGTGTCTGGTCACGGCGAAGGTAAACCACAATTGGAAGAAAAACACCCTCTTGATGGAGAATGAGGGGAGGAAGTTCACCATCGACCTTCGCGCCTTGATGGTGAGCGAAGAGATAACCTCTTCTTCAGACTCAGAATCTGATGGTGAGAACGACCGAAGGGATGAAGGAAGGAGTTGTATGGAACCTAATGTAGAAAGCGTCTTAGAATTGGAAGAGTGTTTGGGAGATGACGCCAACTCCATGAACGGTTTCTTCCACTGGCAATGTAATGTCCCCATTTTTAATAAATTAATTTTTAATTAATTATTTGGTCCCTATTTAAAAGAAATATTATTAAGGACCTTTAATTAATTAATGGGGGGGCCCCTTTTTATTTAATTATTGTTCGTAGGTGTTTACCGGGTCAGCATTCTTTTGTAAACCCTCGGGAGTTTCTCCGAAGGGGTATTTATGCCCGACATGTAGGTAGTTGTAGGTATGTGGAGATTTGATATTTTATTTGTATTTGCGAATTCCTGTTGGGATTCTGCTGGCTGCCATTTCGGAGGTGAAAGATCCTCCCTATTTTGTTTATTGTAGTTTCGGTGGTTCACAGCCACCCTAGTCTGCCATTGGGAATATCAATCCGATATTTCACTATGCGCCAACACTGTTGTGCTTGTTTGTTTCGGATCTGGCAACTCTGAAACACAAGCTTTGTATACATCTATACGCATATTTGGAATTATTCAACTGGTGGCATCGTTCGTACTTGGCATTCGGTATTCTTGGCACTATTTTTATTTGAATTACTTTTGGCATCATTGGCATCTGGCGTTTATCTCTAATTGGGCGATCGGGAGTTATATAATCATATTTTTATTCCCACTTGCATTTCTTGTCTCAATACTATCGAATTCTGGTAGCTTATCTGGTTCAGCATCGACACGGAGGAAATACGGTGGATCTAGGTGCATCAAGGTACCAGACGCAGGCATCCGACATACCGTACGACCCCCACTGCTACCGTACGACCTACAACAAACCACCGTCTGACACCCCCAGTATTTACCGTACGGTCCTGCAACTCATTCATCGTACGGCCACAAACAGTCCGTACGACCTACAAGACACTATACGGTCATGAGTATCGTACGGCCTCAGGAACCACTCGGCAACCCTCCAGCTCGTACAACCTCAAGTGTCTGTGTCCGCACGGTTTGGCCATCTGTACAGTCAGCTTTACCTCCCCACCGTACGATCATCTTCCATACCGTACGCAGCTACTTTCGAAACACGACAGGTACCTTTGTTGCACAACATCCCTCTGGGGTAAGAGAGTCCGTCCGGGGTCAGAACATTACAGTGGTATCAGAGCTGGTGATCTTGCCAGCCTGTTGGGATGGTTGAGAGATTTTGGGATTTGGATCACACTATGGCACCCAGCAGTGATGGACAGTGGTGGTTGAAGGCACTACAAAGGATTGGCAAAGAGCTCAGCGAGGGTATTGATCTTCCACTAGATATATTGGAAGTATGTTTGTGTAAGGTTGATCAATTACCTTCAAGATTTATTCAAAGGATCCTTTCTCCAATTAAGGATGCCTTAAGTCAACCAAGGCTATTGAGACACCATGACAAGGAAATGAAGTTGGCAGCTGCAACATGTCTCAGTGAGATTTTGAGAATCTGGGCTCCTAGAGAACCGTATGATGACAACACCATGATAGAGATATTGCATTTGATCATTGACAGCTTTCAGAGTCTTGATGACTTCAGTGGTGACCCTTTTCGTAGGAGATCTACAATATTGGAGAATTGTGCAAATGTCAAAGTAAGTAACATCCTCTTAGATCTAGAGTTGCAAGACTTGATCCATGATATGTTTCATCACTTCTTGGTCACAATCAAGTTGTTTTATGATACTAAGGTTTCGGTTGCTATGGAGAGCCTTCTGATCTCGTGCATTGAAAAGATGGATGAAATATCTTAACCTATCATATCTATGTTGTGGGTTGTTCGTAATCTAGAATGTGTCCCGTCTATGGCAGCGTGTAGATTGGTGAGTAATGTATTCAAGCATTGTGAAGAAAAACTAATATCTCATTTGCACAAGTGGGAGAAAGTAGATGACAGCAATAAGGGTGATGCATTACACGAGGAGGGTGAAGGCACGATTATAGGGCTGCTCCAAGAGGATTTGCTAAATCTTGCTATTACACGTACATGTGGAGAACACCTAAAAAATGAAGAAGTTGTTTGCATGGATCTAACCAAGACAACCTGGACAGATCAAGGTAACATAAGCTCTGCCACTGCTCCATTTCATGAGCTAGGCCTTCAGTTCGTTGAGAGTGGAGCCCTTCCTTATGTGTAGAAAGTTGTGCCTGTCGCCGAGGCCTTGTCCATCGTCGAGTCTGTGTCAGTCGTCAAGGCTGTGTTTGTCGTTGAGGCCCTATCTGCCACCGAGACCATGTCTGTCGCCGAGGCTCCGTCAGTTGCCGAGACTGTGTCTGTAGCCGAGGCTCCATCAGTTGCCGAGACTGTGTCTGTCGTCGAGGCCCTGTCTGTCGCTGAGGCTGTGTTCGTTGTCGAGGCCCTATCTGTCATCGAGGCTGTGTCTGTCGCCGAGGCCCTGTCTACTGTCGAAGCTCTGTCCGTCGTTGAGGCTCGGTTTGTCGCCAAGCTTCTCTTTGTCGCCATCACCGTCACCGTCGAGACTCTGTTCGCCATCGAGGTCCTCTTCGTCGTCGTCGCCGCCGAGACTCTGTCCGCTGTCGAGGCTGTGTATGTAGCCAAGGCTCCGTCTGTCGCCGAGGCCTTGTCCATCGTCGAGGCTATGTCAGTTGCCGAGGCTGTGTTTGTCGCCGAG
>MU224161.1:507254-538826 GCA_018584345.1 Thuja plicata
CATTTTTGGAGCCAAATGAGTTAATAAATTATATTACTCAATATGTGCCTAAGTATAAAAGTGCTTCAAGTGAAAAGTGTGTGAGAGAAGACACTTTTTAATTATGAAAGCAATAGGCAAGGCATTCGTTCATCATGGATTGATTATATGATATTTTGTTTGTTTTCTTTGAGGAGAAGTTCTGATCTGTGGCCTTGCTGAAGTATTAGGGTCAAATTGGCTTCTGGAAGACTGATTCTTAATCTCTTATTGGTTGCTGAAATATAACCAATCCTTCTTCCATACTGTCTGCTTGTTACTAGAGGAAGAAGTAATTCTGAAATTGTTCATGCACACTGAGGGTGCGAATTGATTTGGAGAGTGATTCATGTCTACTGGAATTCCATCATCGAATTATCAATTCGATTGAAGGTATTTAGCATCTGGAAGAGAAGAGTCATTGCAGATTTCGAATACAAGTGTTGTTGGCTGGGAATCGAACAAATACATTTAGAATCGGCTGTCAATTTCTAGAGATTCTATTTATTTATCAGAATTGTTCTTGGCTGAGAGACTGTGTGCGGCTGCAAAATTGGACGGCTGGGGTGGTAGCATAGCTGTGGTGAGGCGTCAGCTGTGTGGCTCTCCTAGGCCACGTTTTGTTGTGGTGAGGCGTTTCTTGGTGGCTTTTCTAAGCCATGTTTTGTTGGGATAAGGCATCAGCCGTGTGGCTTTATCCAAGCCATGTTTTGTTGGGATAAGGCATCAGCCGTGTGGCTTTATCCAAGCCATGTTTGGGAGTGATAAAGCATCAGCCACGTGATCAACTGGGCTGCGGGTGTGTTTGACCTCAGCAGCGAGTAAGGGATTGATGTTGCGTGGCGTTAGCCAACTACTGCGGGTGGAAACAAAGGAGCTGTGGCAGCAGCTAGCTTCTACGTGGATCTTATTCTGGCGTGAGCCATTGCTGGAGATTGGCGGCATGCATAAGACCGAATGGTATTTATCAAATTCGTCCATTTGGATATGATTTAAAACTAGTGAAAATTTATTTTTGAATAAATTCTTCATGTACAAATTCCAGACTTTATCAAATAAGCAAATTCGAAATAATTGTTTATGTTTAGAAATGCTGAGTTGAAACCGAATATATTGAATAAAGAAGTTTATTTGTCGGAAATTGCATTTTCGTGAAAATTATATATTTCAATTTGATAAATAAAGAGATACACTCTCGCAAGTTTATTGTTGAGATTGCAAATTCTGTTAAGTTATAGCAGAGCCAGGTTGGGCTCATTACACCGGAAACTGTTTCATCTATTCCGCTTGGTCAGCGACTCCATTCGCGGACCAAATTGTCTGACATGTGTGGCAATGCCGAACAGGGTCTTCTTTTCCATCGCCATGGAACTTGGGTAACTTCTCCTTGTTAGCGGCCATATTCACCCTTTGGGGTGGGACAGTTGTATGTACCACCTGTTGAGTTTCTGGTTGGGTCGCCAGAAGTGTTATCTGTACTGGTTGTACGACAGGCTGAGATAGTCTTGTCGGCGTCGGTCCTCCGGAATTGTTTTCCGGTTTAATTGATGTTCCCGAACTACTCGGAGTGGTGTGATTCGCTTGCCTTTCTGTCACTTCGACGCTTTCCCGGCGCCTGCACCAGTGTACTCCCTCTGTTCGGCTTCCTCTTTTGCCTTCCTTCGGGCTTCTGTTCTTGGGGTTAAACTTAAGGTCCCGAACAAGCTCGTTGTTTCTTCTAACAGATCCTCATTGTCACTTCCGCCGTCCTCCTGGTTAGGTTCCTCTAGACCATTGCCTTGACTAACCCCCTTTGGTAGTCTTTCGGCATGTCTCTTGAACCACTCCCTTCACTCGGCTTGCTATTTGTCGAGTACTTCTTTTCGAAGAGCTTGTTCTCCGTCGAGATCCTTCTTTAAATTCCTATTCTTATTCAACCGATTGGGCATAAATGCTTTTCCTTACACCAATAATCAACACAAAATTTCTAAAACAAAAGGACACTTTTATTTATTCATGTTTTATTAAAATATCTTAATGGAATGATATCGTCATTCTTATTTTTCACAGTGTCCTTCCTTCCTTCCGTCACCTTCATACATGACTATTCCCGACAGCGTTTGCCATCACGTTCCTCCTGAAGTCCTTATTTTTCCCGTTCGTGGTACTCCCGGAGGACTTCCTGCCGTCGTTCCTCTTGAGCAATCCCCTCCAGGCGAGCGCGTTGTGCAAGTGATACCTCTGCCAACAGGCGTTGAAGGTGATTTAGCAATTGATTGGTGGCAGGATTAGGCTCAATCGCAGACCACACTGCACTTGTTGGAACTTCCCCTTCGTAGGCCTCCCAACGGACGTAGGTTTCTATTGCCGCTTGGAACAGGATTCGATACTCCTGTGTTTGATTATCTTCCCCTTCGTACAGTTCTGTCCGTGCGTCATCCGCCTCTGGATTAATTTCATCAACAGATAGACCCATCGTAACTGTACCCCATCCAGTTCTGTTCTTCCTGAGCCCGTCTAGGCAGCGGCGCCAAATGTTTACTGGCTGGGGTAACTTAGTTTACTGATACATAGACGTTATACAAGAAATACAAGTGACATAAGATAGATCAGAGAATACCGAAGCTTTCATTAATCATTCATAACTTAGTACATTTACAATAGCCCATATATTCATGTTCCCTTCAAAGAGAGAGTACAATGTTTATATAGAACCCGAAGCGGTGCGACCAAACGTCGTCACCCATTCCCAACCGCCGGTAGTAACTAAGTAGTGTCGGTGCATACATAACATAACTAACACCCGACATGATAAACTATACGGCTAACACTTGTTGCCGTGGAAACTTTAATAAACGATTGAAGCTTGGTTTCTATACATTGGAATACATCATCCATTAATAAGGATACAGATGACTGTCATATTATATTCAGCATCCGGCAATATTGAAGGTATTGCGCTCTGGAGTTGAAGCATTGAATGGGAATAAGACGTCCAATACAAAGAATTAGCATTTTACAAGGAACCAATGAAAAGAGTAGAACCGTGACACTTGAAGACACAGAGATATAGTCTGAAATAACAAGTCCGATAACATATCATTGTGGAACTCATAGTTGGCTGGCATCAAATAGGCAATGATTATTGACTGTAGATATATGAATTAGCAAATACAACATAGGAAATAAAGGAATTGTGCCAGGTTGATTGGCGTACCAGAGTTAATCACATAGAAAATATATACGACATCCAATTACAAGGGAATTTTATATTCATCAGCATCGGCAGCAGTGAGTGACATCATTCACATCCACTCACAGGCAATCGGGCACTCGATAATATCCATTTGCAATTACTTGTAGCAGTATCATAGCTTGCTTCAATCAGAGATCACCAGCCTATTGGTCAACAGTTCATAAAAGTATGCATATTTGAATTTCTCAGACATCGTCATCTCTGTGGCTCCGCATGTACATATATAAATTGGACGTTACGAATAAAGTATAAAGGAGATCTCACTCCAAGCCAAAAGGAGTACAATAAAATAACATCCTTCATATTTTGAATACCAATTGAGCAGGGGAATCGTTCTAATAGATCAATCTGATAAGAGAACTAGACTTCAGATATTTATGCAGCTTATCTCATCTTATCCAAGTCCCAAAGCAGGATTTACCTTGTTAAAAGGCATTTCAATTGATAAAGTCACATCCCTAATCATCTTACAATTCTTATTTTAATAGAAATTGTGATTCAAGGGCAAAGATTAGGGCAATCCCAAAAAGGGGACATAACATGTTGTCTGTTGGTGAACAGGGAGAAGGTCGCCTCCATTTTCCCCGCTTGAACAAACGAAAAGCAAACTTGTTAACATCTGCTCCCTGCTTTAATGCAAAGTTTAGAAGGACCATCACCACCTTAAATGAGCCTCATCCCCGCAATAAAAGCTTTCATCATTCCCTGTGGTGGAAGGGTGTTCCAACATTCTACGTAACCACATCACCGCCTACCATAAAATTTCATCTACAACCAAGCGTGGTGGATCGCATCTTGCAAGATTTGAGATTGATCAAATTTGCCACCATATTATATGCCATTAATGCCATTTCAGACATTTGCGTTAACGGTAAACAAAATATCCACCTACCAGCTTGTTTGCGCAGTCATCTCAAAAAACATTGCTCCTTCCAATGAAACCTTCTTGGGTGTATACCACGTCACTCTTCACTGTCCACCTACCAACTATCCTTCCAAATCATTCAAATCTTTACCTCAAAGATACTCCAACCTTAGTCGATTTTGATCCTCAAAAGATAATGCCCACTTAGACAACCTATCCACCTCTTGGTTACCAATTCTTCGTATGTGTGTAATTTTGAAATCCTCAAATGTGTTTAATTCTTCAAGGATAGCCGTTATAAAGTTTTGAAGGTGCCACACCACAACCTTTCCATTCATAATTGCCTGGACAATAATCAGGGAATCCCCTTCCAAATGAATTTTCTGAAGCACCAAAGTTTTGCCAAATTTGACAGCCATTAAAGCCGCCTTAGCTTCCGCAATATTGTTTGTGCCTTCTTCAAGGTTTTTTGCTCCAAAGACAATTGTGTTTCCATCACATTCTCTAACTATAACCCTTGCTCCTGTGGGTTCAGGGTTGCCTTTCGAGGCTCCATCGAAATTGATCTTATACCATCCCTCATGTGGTTTCTCCCAAATAATGTCCTTGGGGGAATCTTGAACTGGATTCACCCAGCTAGGCCCATTAACAGGCAAATATTGGAAATATTTTTTTTCAACAAAATATGCCATTTGAAAGTGGAGGAAAGTAGTAGTGAGGAAAAAGTTAAGTGTAGAAAGAGAGGAGTTAAAATGGAAAGAGGGAAGAGTTAAGTGGGGAGATAACTTAGCAAGTGGGAGTGGGAAGTGAAGAGGAAAGTGGAAGGTGGAAGAGTTAGAAGTTAAGACAAATTAGCATGAAAAATGGATAAGTGGAGTGAATTAATTCATCCACATGTTAGCTAGGCAATTGAATAAAATAAATTTATTTAATTGTGGGAAAGATAAGAAAGAGATAAATAAATAAAAATATCTATTTATCATAGAAGAGACATTAGGATAAAGGGGAGAAATAATTAAATAATTATTTGACCTAGGATAGATTAATGCCAAGAGGACAGTATGTCTAAATAATTGACAAAATTATTTAATCGGACAGATGAAAAGAATGATTGAGAACAAATTGACAGGATATGATCGAATTGGAAGACATAATTAATAATTAATTAAATAACCAAAAGTACTTAATTAATGAAAGAAAGACAGGATAAAGACCAAATGATCGACATAGAGGAATAATTAGTAAAAAGTGCCGCCGCAGGCGTTGACCAATTTTTAGTGTCCACATGAACTAGCATAAAATCAGGAATGTGGCATCTAACTTCTGGTTTTTCAATTGAGTGATTTATTAAACTAGAAAAGAAAGTAGATTTGAATGTGTGTATATAGATCACCATGTACTGTTCTTGTGCAAAGGTTGCCATATTAATGAGGTTTTTCTTTAATAGTTTGAAGGAGAAACTGTTGTAGCCTTTGAATCGACCACTGGTACTGCCACCCAAAGCAGAATTTGGATAACCTGTATTCTTCGTTCGATGTACAAACTCAGACATCCTCATCCTCTTCATCAGCAACAGAGAGTTTGTTGGATCTGAGTTCTTTCTGCAAGGCATATTTTGCATTGCTTCCCTACAGTTTCCACACCAAACATTTTTAAATGCAGCAAAAGTGTTTTCACGTAGGACCAGAGTTTTTAGTCAAATACATTGCGTTATTATTTGTCTCTTTTGCAAGCTTCAAGACAGTAGTGTGCTCCCACGAGGGAATTTGTGTTGAGAAACTTGGAGGATAAGAAACAAATTCTTATCAAAAACTTCCAAAACATTGTCGTCTATATGGAAGCCTTGAAATGAGAAAACTTGAAAAGCAACTATCCACTAAAAAAAGCTGCTCATCACCCCCATCTGCTGTAAACTGTTATCTGAATATTGATAATGTAAATTACAGCCTTCTCTATGCCTGAGAAACTCAAATGATGCTTCATGCACTACTAGAAAGCATGGCTGTGATAGCTGGAACACTCAATGAACATGGAACAAGTGGCCTGACTACATCTGTACTGATTTTTATGATTTTATGTATGGTTTACTTTAAGGCTTTAGTCGTGTGTGTGCACTGTTTTACACAGACACAGACTTTTAGAAAACAAAATCATATTCTATAGTTAGTGATAACAGGATCTATGTATAGTATAGTGACTGTGTCCATGTCAATTTCTAGGGTTCTAGTGTTTACATTACATTACAGTATGTTAGTGACCATTCATTCCTTCTTTGGCCTAAGCATTTCTTACCCCACTTTAGATACTTCCATTGTAATATTTTTGAGTCTGCTGCTAATTACAACAGCATTGCTACTTGGGTAAACAGTTTAATGCCGTACCTCTTTGCTTGCTTGGTGTCAAATGTCATTAGTTTTCTCTTAAGATCAGAACCTTTTTGTTTACTGGAGGTTCTGCGTTTCATCTGGGTAACAAAAGCTTTCTGCCTCATTGTTGGTTCTATATCTTCAGCTGAACTAGATGCCAGCAAGTCACAGCTTTAAAGCCTTGGAAACCTATAGTAATAGCGAAATCCTAACTCAAAACATAGATTACAGGTGTTCAGAAGAGGCAAGGAAAATTGGAAATCAAGATTATAGTTCGAACATTGAAGTTAACAAAATCCACTAGAAAACATTAATTTTAATTTCAATTGCTTGTAAATTTGAAACTCAATATCAAAATATTAGAAGACAATTAGTTTCTTTAGTGGTATTTATAATTTTAATAAATTAGATATTCTCAGTCTCAAGCAGTTTCCCAAGTCCCTTAAAATATTTTGAGATGCCAAATTTTTGGGAGCCTTTCTCTGACTTTCATTAAAGTTTTTAGCTTATTGTTCTCCAAAGATGGCACCTCTTTGCTTGAAGATAAACACAACCAGAAAAGAAGGATACACAGTCATCCTCTTGGAGTTCAATAGAAACTGACTGTAGGCCATTTGCTATTGCCAAGAAAAGGGAAAAATATGACTAGATAAGTTTGCAGCCTCAAGAAAGGAATCTTTTCCAGGTTTTGTCAGAAATAATTTTGATAGTGGAGGGCAACATTGATTATTAAATGAGAACTGGGAATTCTCTGCTGGAGTAGCAGCTTTCCCAGCTAATGGAATAGTTGATGACCATTCCCAACTTTTGAATACGTTAAGGAAGGGTATAAGATAAGTTTCATATATTAAATGTGATTATTAGCAAGATGATTCACTTCTCATGGAGTTCCGTGAAGCAAATGGCAATGAAAATTAGCAGGATGCATGGCAGATGAAGAGTCCATGATTTGAACTAGGTTTGTCGCTAGAGGATCCAGATAATCTGTTAGAACATAACTGTAACTGAAAGGTCCTTAACGGTATAAGATAAGTTTCATATATTAAATGTGATTATTAGCAAGATGATTCACTTCTCATGGAGTTCCGTGAAGCAAATGGCAATTAAAATTAGCAGGATGCATGGCAGATGAAGAGTCCATGATTTGAACTAGGTTTGTCGCTAGAGGATCCAGATAATCTGTTAGAACATAACTGTAACTAAAAGGCACTATCCCTCTTGGAGATCATAATGTAAATTGGTTGAGGTTCACAAACCAAAATGGGGCCAAAACAAACCATGAAAGCATTATTGTGGTAAAAATCTTGATGTATTAACAAGGATCAAAAGCTCCATATATACAAATGAATAAAACGATGTTTCCTTAGGAAATGATCGCAAAGAATAGAAACGTTCTATTCTAACTATAGAAAACTAAATATTAGAAAGATTCTAATATTTACAAACAAATAATAGATAACCATTAATAGAATATAAATATTAATTTAATACCCTTCCTTAATAGTTAATCTATCCACTACACCAAGCTGTCCTCTGAATTTGGAAAACTTGTCTAGACCAAGAGGCTTGGTGAGAATGTCTGCAGTCTGATCCTCTGTAGGAACATACTGCAAATGTATTGTCCCGTCTTCAGCCAATTGCCGAATATAGTGACAGTGAATATCTACATGCTTGGTTCTTTAATGGAAGACTGGATTCTGTGCTAACTTGATAACGCCTTCGTTGTCAACCAACAGAGTGGTCGGGTCTGCTGGTGACATCTGCATATCCCCAAGCATCTGATGAAGCCAAACAACTTCACACCCTGCCTTAACTGTCCCTCTGTATTCAGTCTTTGTAGAGGAGATAGAAATTGCCTGCTGCTTCTTACTGGTCCATGTGATGGCACCAGATCCAGAGGTTGACTTTTTATTGTCAACAAAGCCTGCCCAATATGAATTTGTGAATCCACTGAGTCTAGGATTAGAACTCCGAGAGTAGAGAATCCCATAATCAGGAGTGCCCTTCACTGAATGAAGCACACGCTTAGCAGCCATTCAATGATCAGCCTTGGGAGCTATCATAAAGTGGGAAATGTAGCTGACGACAAAGCTGATATCAGGTCTTGTAGCAGAGAGATAGATGAGACTGCCTACTAGTTGCCTGTATGTAGTATCATCAACTAGAGGAGAATCAGACTTGGTTGATAACTTCAGACCTTTCTCCCTAGATGTAGATGCAGGCTTGCAATTTTGCATACGGAACTTGTCTAACAGGGCCCTGGCATATTTTGACTGAGAAATGAATATACCAGAAGACCGCCACCAAACTTCAACGCCGAGGTTTTAATGCATGAGGCCAAGGTCAGTCATATCAAAATACTGGCATAAATTCTGTTTGATTCCCTGAATCAGAGATGTCGAACTGCCAGTGATGATCAGATCATCCACATAAATGACCAGAAGGATGATGTCACTGTCAGTAGTCTTGATGTACAAATTTGTGTCTGAAGAACTCCTCTGGAAGCCTTAATCACTGAGGTACTTATCAATTTTCATGTACCATTCCTTGGGGGCTTGCTTCAAACCATAGAGTGCTTTCACTAGTTTGAGAACCTGGTCTTCTTTACCAGCAACCTTGAAACCAGGAGGCTGCGTCATGTAGACCTCTTCTTGTAGGTCACCATTAAGGAAAGCACTCTTGACGTCCATCTGATGGACCTTCTAGCCAAACTGAGCTGCCATGGCTAGAACTAATCTGATAGTACTCATTTTTGTTGTAGGAGCAAAACTCTCCTCATAGTCAATGCTCTGAGGTTGAGAGAAGCCCTTCGCAACTAAACGAGCTTTGTACTTATCCAAAGTACCATCAGACTTATACTTTATTTTGTAGACCCATTTGCAGCCAATGGGTTTCTTCCCTGGTGGAAGATCAGAGAGGACCCAGGTGTGATTCTTCAGCAGGCTCTGGTGTTCAAAATTCATGGCCTGTTCCCTTTTTGGAATTCCTTTAGCCTCTGAGTATGTCTGAGGTTCAAACACACTGTGAATGTTGGCCATGAGAGCAATATTGACAGTCTCTGTAGGTTTTCTCTTCTTCTGAGCAGTTCTCCCCTCGATAAGCTCATCATCCCGAAGATCAGCAAGTGTCCTAGCCCACCATTTAGGTCGGAGAAAAGGACCAACATTATTATCAGGCAATCCTCTATGATCAAGTTCCTCATCAGAAGAATTTGGATCAAAATCAGGAGAAGCATCTGCATATCTAGGTGATCCTGGAGGAGAGGCCGGAGGGGTCTGTACAGGATTCATCGGTACTAATGGAGCTACTTGAGCTGCTAGAGCCCTCCCAGGAGATGCACCTAATGGAAGTCGAACTCCCAAATCATGAGTCTTCATATAGGCTGGTCTGCTGAATCAGGAACATGAGAGACAGGCATGAAAGGTCCTCGCTGTTCATCAAAGACTAGATCACGACTATACAGCAGACGAGATGTCTCAATGTCGATCAAGCGGCAGGCTTTGTGAAGACTAATGTATCCAACAAGCATGAGTTTCTGACTCTTGGCATCGAACTTGGTGTGTGATGCGTCAGGGATCCAAACATAGGCAAGAAAGCCAAAAACCTTCAGGTGACTGATTCTAGGCTTGCGACCTGACCAAGCCTCTTCTGGAGTCTTGCCTTTGACCGCCACAGTGGGTGACCGGTTCAAAAAGGTAGACTGCAGTGTTAACTGATTCCGCCCAAAATTTCTTTGAAACATGTCTGTGCTCAAGCATAGACCTAGCCATCTCGGTGATTGTTCTATTCCGAAGTTCAACAACACTGTTCTGTTGTGGTGTGTGGGGTGTGGTTAACTGGCACTTGATGCCATGAAGATCACATAAGCTAGAGAATTTAGTAGAACAAAATTTCTCCCATTATCTGTCCTAACTTCTAAGAGCAATAATAGATTCCCCAAACTCTTTTTCAACTAGAGGTTTATACTTCTGAAATACAGTAAATGCTTCTGATTTCTTTATAAGAAATTAGACCCACACTTTTCTACTGAAATCATCAACAAATAACAGAAAATACCCGAACCCAAGAACAGAAGGAGTGGCCATAGGGTTGCAGATATCTGCATGAACAAGCTGAAGTACCTGAGAAGCCCGCCATGAATTGCCAACAGGAAAAGGTGTGCGATGTTGCTTCCCAGCCTGACATACATGACAAACTCCAAGCTGTTGAATCTGAATCTCTGGCAAACCGAGGACAAGCCCGTCATGAGCAAGTTGAGAGAGATAGCGCACATTTAAGTGCCCATAATGCTGATGCCAAAGTGAACTGACAGAAGACTGCCGAGCAGCCATAGCGAGGTCCTGAGAAGTACCAGAATCTGCAAGTCTGAAAAGACCATGATCCTCAAGACCAATTGCAACAATAGACCGAGTCTCCCTATCAGTGATGGTGCATTGATGTGAATTGAAGGTGACATCCAGCCGTGGAGAGTGTCGCAGTATCTAACTGACTGAGAGTAGATTAAGTTCTATCTCTGGAACATGGTACACATCGAGGAAAATGAGATTCCTCCCAGCAGACTGAATCTAAGTGTTGCCTTTGCCGACAACAGTGTACTCTTCCCCTCCACCAAAAATAACAGAATCTGAATAAGGCTGGTAGTCAGTGAACTTGTCTTTGCGGTGGGTGAAATGACGAGAGGCACCTGAATCAATGTACCAGGCAGACGACTTGACATGATCTGATGGTCTTTTAGCCATGAAGGCGTAAAAGGCAGATTCTGGCTGCTCAGTGTGCTCTGCGCTGTTTGCTTTGGGTTGCGAACCAGATTGCTTAGATAGGGCAGCTAAGCGCTTCTGACATTCAACCTTCATGTGACCATACTTGTGGCAGTAGTTGCATTGAATGTTTTTTTTCTTGGAGCCTTTTGATATTGGAGCAGAGGGCCTCTGCTAAGAAGACTGCTGAGAGTACTGCTGAGAATGAGACTTGCACTTATCCTTCTGAAAGGATTTAACAACAAAGGCTTGCTCGGTGGAGGTGGAGCTGGAACAACTACCGAATTGTTGTTTCCATTGATCTTGCTGAAGCAGAAGTGTGCAGAGATCGGTGAAATTCAGATCAACACCAGTAGAAGTGATGTTGAGAGTCTCGATAAAATGCTCGTAGGACCTGGGTAAAATTTTGAGAGTGAGTACCACAATGTCCTCTTCCTCCATCTTGCGTCCGATGGAAAGCAACTGATCACGGATTTCCTGAATCCGATTCAGGTGATCCTGGAGCGATTTCCGCCCATCCATGATCATAGAAAACATAGTGTTCTTGAGAAAGAAAGCCCTGCTTTTATCTGAAGTCTCATGTAGGGTTTTGAGATGCTCGCATATCGCGGTAGCTGTTTTGCTGGATGGAATTTGAGGGAGTTGATCATCAGCCATTGATAATTTGAGAAACATGACTGCTTCCCGATTCTGCTAGTCATAGGTAACCTGATCAGGACCAGCTGTAGTCAGACATTGAGTAGTAACCAGAACCACCTGATCGCTGCTACAATATTCGAAGATGGTTAGCTTTTGTTGCTTCCACATGCTATAATTTCGACCATTGAACTTCTAATTTTCCTCGAGCAGAAGACTGTGAGTGATGCCATGACACAAATTTCAATGAAAAACTGAGAATGCACGTACTTCGAGGCGAAATGTCGGAAGACCTAGAAAAAAAGAAGTGGTACCCAGAAGAGAGCTTGAAAACCCTGAAGGAATATGCTATCAGATTCTGGATTCGTTGGCTCAAAAATTGATGCACAAAAATCGAGGCACCCAGAAAAAACAGACAACCATCCAGTTGAGCTCTCGAAAAACCCACCAAGAAACTGAGATTGAAAAAAAATTTTGAGCCCAAAAATTAGGGTTTTCGAACAAAGCCTAGGTCGCGGCTGGAAGCTTAAAAAAATGGCGATTTTCTTAGAAAAATGTGAAACAAACCTTCGTTGTTGCAGAGAGCGACCATACTTGGGGTCGTTTTTGACAAAGAATGTCAGAAAGAGCAAAAATGACTGCCAAAAAAATGAACAACAAACAACGAAAACGTAGAAGAAAATCGTGTGTTTCGGAGAAGATCGGGGGAGCTGCAAATGGACTAAGTCGTAAATCGGGCAGGAGAAGGGGCCGTCGGTTGTTGAACTAGCCGCGTTGTAGGGTAGAGGGCACGAGACTGATTGATTATCACCACAGAGAACGAAACAAGCCACGCGGGAGTGCAGAGAATGGCGTTGTTGTAGACTTCGATTAGCTCAGAAAACTTCGCAAAAACCCTAAACGGGTTGCAGACAACGGATTTCTCAAGAAGAAATTTGAAGGTCACAACAAATAATTTTGAAAATTCGAGTGCAGATATTTCGAACTGAAATTATGGAATTTTCGAAAAAATTTAAAGATTTTGCTCTGATGCCATATTGTGGTAAAAATCTTGATGTATTAACAAGGATCGAAAGATCCATATATACAAATGAATAGAACGATGTTTCCTTAGGAAATGATTGCAAAGAATAGAAACATTCTATTCTAACTACAAAAAGCTAAATATTAGAAAGATTCTAATATTCACAATATATTTACAAACAGATAATAGATAACCATTAATAGAATATAAATATTAATTTAATAAGCACTTTCTGGAATTGATGTACTTACAACAAGACATATTTGTATGAAAAGAAAGGTTCTAGTATGACCGATAGTTAGTTGGTTCTGAAAGATAGTTGGTAATGGATAAGTTTTTTAATGATTGATTTCCTGTTTTAATCTTTAAGGTCTAAAGATGCTTAAGAGTCCCAGCCTGTACTTTGTGCTTGAGGTTTACCTGCATATTTTTTCTATTTTTCTATACATGGTAATGGGCATGAGTATTCATGTTTGAAGCAAACAATATGTAGAATACATAATGCTGATTTTTGAATTGTTATTTTGGAGAAGATTAAAACTAAGCTATGTTCTTCTAGGCTTTGCAGAATCTAGCTAGAAGAAATTTAAAGAGAGCCCGACTCTATAAATCATAAAGGTTTCTTTCACATACATAGAAGCAATCATGTTCTTTGTACAATTAAGAATGTTTTGGTTGTTTGTGGTTGCTGCTAATGTTTTGAGATTGCCTTTCTTCCTAAGATTGCATAGGATTCCTGCTGTTACTCTCTTTGACATTTGATAAAAAAAGTCAAAAGCACATTGTAAAAGTGTCAGGGGTAAGATCTGCAGTTATGGTAACTGACTTACTCTGAAATCACATCTGCAGGTTTCTTTAATTTGATTTCCCTGCTCCTGTAACATTTTTTAAGAACAATGAGAATTGACTGCTCCCTTGCTCCTTAATAGATTATGTAGTTGAATGTTTACTTGCTGACCATGCTAATCCTTGGCTATTTCATTCCTCAATTCCATAAAGAAACTTTCATTGTCAATTTCTATATTTTTATCTTCTTGTTACTTCAGAACCCAGGCCAAAGGCACGATATATGAAGATTTCATTATTATACTTTTTCATAGTTTAGAACATTATGTGAAGATTTCTTTTATGATTTGATATTCATATACTGGGAATTTAAGACAAAGCAATGCTAACTATTTGGCTGTAATTTACTGAAGCTTGCAGAAGTGTTTGCAAAGGATGGTATTTCTTTCTTGGCCAGTTGTGAAAACCTATTACCCCGGCCATGGGTAATAGATGACTTGGAGGCATTCAAGTTAAGCTGGATGAGAAAATCTTGGAAGAAGGCAAGGCTCTGGTTTATTAATTCTTTATTTTGGACATATTTGAGAGCCTTGATTTCCCCAAATTACCATATATTTGATATTTTCTAATCAACAAGTATGGTAAAAAAGTTAAAATAGAAGAAATTAGATGGGAGCAGAAAACCTTGAATTCTCATTTGGTGGAACTGAGAAGAGGGAAAATACTTACCTAGTAAACCAATTGTTAGAGTTGAGAAATACAAAATACACAAACACAAATTGAGAATTTTAATTTTGTGCTAAATCACATATTTGGTCATAAAGTATGGGTTTGATAATAGACACAGCAGACCTTGTGACACTTTTGAAATGGCACCAAAACTCTTTTTTCTTGTTGACAATGACGAATTAATTACGTCAGGAAACAGAATAATGGTTATCCTTCATAGATCTAATTGATCACTCAAGTGTAATCATATTATGTTGTTATATGTAATTCACATGTTTGTATTGTATACACAAATTATCATCTGTGTAGCATGGGAATGGGTACCCCTTAATTGCAATGTTCAGTAAGTTTCCCAATACATTTTGGACATAAACTTATTTGGCAACAATGTAAGACATATGACCCAAATTTAGATTCTATCTAGAAGGAAACATTAAAGATGTACCGGCTCTTAAAAATTGAAACCACTGTTTTGTGTTTTCAATTATTTATGGAAATTCATATATGTGGTTGAGTGTTCTTGTGTATGTCATGTTTACAGGCTGTCATATTTGTGGATAATTCTGGTGCAGATATTGTGTTAGGGATTTTACCTTTTGCAAGAGAGTTGCTTCGACGAGGTACACAGGTCTGACTTTTTTAAACTGAAGACAAATGATCAGATAATAAATCTGTATATTGATAAATCATTTTTTGGATTAGTTTATTGACAGCTAGAAAGGCATACATTATTGTTTATTTAGACCACACTTGGTAGAGCTGTATTACTATTATCATCTACAGTTGCATAACTAATTAATTTGCAACACAATGCTGTTTATACTTGAAAACCTGATGACACAACAAACTATTATTTTCTCACGGTACATTTCTAGCTGGTATCATTTTGTTATTACTAATCTTGAATTCATGTGCTGAAAAAGATAAATATGGTGTGTGCTTTGCTGGAAGAATGAGTATGTGAAGTTTATTGGATGGCACTTGAAGTGTCTATGCTTGTATTTGTTACTGAATACTTTGATGCTTATAAGTTTATAACTTACATTTGTAAATTACTTTTACGCAGACTGATGTGGTGTTAGAAAACACTGTTCAAAATGACTTACCCCAGATTTTTGGTACCACCTAGCATTGGTATCAAAAGGCTACACTTGTGCAGAGGGTTCTGCCATGTTCTTGAGCATCCATAAACTGCCATTAATGGAACTACAATCCGCTCTCATGTATAGGAATTTGAGACACATTGGTTGAGGAGTTAGTGGGAATATACCCTTTTTCTTAGAGCTATGAGCACAGGGATACCACATATGGCCTTGGTAGTAGTAGATGTCTGTCACTAGGAGAAACAGGTCCCTTGCATCGGGAGCAATGGAACAGCAAGGGGTAGTGACTTTTAAAGGTGTGGCAAATGGTCTCTGTGCAAGGGGTTTAATTCCAGATAATGCACTCATAGTAGTACCCTTCTCATCACTTGGATGTGCAAGAACTTTGTACAAAGTTTTAAGATAGCACCAGAACACTTAGTGCCAAGAACATTATAATTGAGCAGTTTAGTGTTATCTTAGCCAAGACATGCAGTTACTGTTGGCTTCCTCGGATCAATGCAACCTCAGTTGGCTACCTTAGTATCAAGCGTAGCATGATTTGCATTCTCTGATTTGATGCACGATACAAAAGGATTGTGCTAAGGTGAGAATCAATGCTATATCTTGGCACCAGCTTCTAATCAAATATGCGCCACCATTGACATCTCAAATCATGATTAATTGAACCAGGTCTCCCCAAGTTGGCACACAGTGTCAAAAGATTCTACACAAGACAACTTTGTGCCAAACCTCCTTGCCACATTGTGCTATTTAGATTTGCACAGAAACTTATATAATCTTTATCATTGGCCTTGTCAGGGTCCCAGATGCTTAAAGAAGAAACTGTTAAGGCCAACTCGAAGCACATAAAATTGAGCATTGCTTAATGCTATAGTGTTATTGCTTTCATCCTTGAAGAGCAGATCTCCCTACATGACTTGAGGGGTACACCTCATGGGATTGGGGTGTGAATATGCTATGGGGCAATGCTTGGTAGGCTAGTTTAAAGATTTACATTTTTTGACACCTAGCCTTAGTGTCATTGTGTAGGAAGACCTGCTTCATGGATTGTAATGCTACAACATGGAAATAACTCTTTTGATCCTTCAGAGTTGATTCCCAACATATTCAGTTTTGCGTGACTCATGAATAATGTATAACATTTGTGCCCATTTCTGCTATGTCAAACCATATGCTTCCAAGGCTTTTCCTACATCAACATTTGTTTTGACAACATCTATCTGGGAGGTAAACATCACATCTATGGGAAAGTGACTTTTAATTACAGAAACTAAACCATTTTGTAACTGATCTTGATTCAAAGTCTTTCATGTAATTTTACTTGCACATTGTAATTGACCTCTAAAAAGGACACAGACGCTTGCACAGTTGCATGCACGTTTTTTTCCAGGTAGAATCGGCTTGAACTCTTTCCTTTTGAGTCTCTGGTCAGCTGAATTCTTATTCCTAATCTTCTAGTTCTTTGTTGATGTATGCTTTATTCCTGTTTTTATTTAATGGAAGATTATAATTTTTCTATGTTCTCTTCATAAATATGCAATCCTTTGTGCAGGACATTTTGTTGCATGTTCATTTCAATCATAGTATTAAAACCCAGATTCAGCAAACACTTCGCAGCACAAATTTTTGACTTGCTTTCAAGATTCAATAAATTATGAATATTGATTAATTCACAAAACGAAGATGCATAGCTAGGAAACGTTTTAAAATCGTTCAAATCCACAAGAAAGAATTTTTTTCTTTTTTTGAAAAAACATTAAGAAAAAAATACTCATCAGTTATTTGATATCCTCAATGAGTTGCTTGAAAGTTGGAAAAATACTTGAGAAAACCTGGTGACTGCTTAAAGTTTTAAACCTATGATCATAATATATTAATTTAGAAGCTAGGTTATTGTGTTGGCCTCTGGGTCACCATCCCAGGTTCTGTGATGTGAGTTTCACATTCTTTTTTATATGGAATATTCATTAGGGGAATATTCATTAGGTTAATGTGGCCTTATTATATTTTGTTATTTTTTCAAAACTGAAAGAGACATCATAAAGTGGAACTCAAGGCTCACTTTTGTCTTATTTTGAATGATACTTCTCTAGATGCTTTTGCAAGATTATATGGTTTTATAGCTTCTTTCTTTTGACATGGTGATTGTAATATTTTTTCATTTTGTGATCATTTGATATGATTCAAAGGAGTTAATAATGTTGGCTATTACAGGTGATTCTAGCAGCCAATGATTTACCATCCATTAATGATATTACTTACCCTGAATTGGTGGAAATTATCTCAAAGGTAAGCTTTGACAAATTTTCAAATGGAGAATCTGGTGTACATATTTATACAATATTTTGTCAGTGAAGTTGTCAATAATGCTTCATCCAAGTGAGTGATGATGATGATCAGGCAAGTGGTATTATTTTTACTGCTATATCTGATAAATAAATTATTATATGTCAGGTGAAAGAGGTTAAAGATGGGAAGGAATACATTCTAGGAGTTGATGCAAATAATCTTCTTGTTGTAAACTCTGGAAGTGATTTGCCGGTAAAATACTTACAAATGTTTTATTACATTGGGTTGGGATACTCATAAAATTTCACATAAGTTTAATTGCACTGCTTTTTAGATCCTTGAAATCCTTAATAATGGAAGGATGCTCTCTATTAAATGGTAGTTTTCATTTTAAACATTTTATTTTCATTATAAATTTAACTTGTAAATTTCAGATCAGTTCAATTCCTGCATTGCGTTGTAGATCCAATACAAGAATGCTCTCTAGTTGAAAGCATAAATTTGTTCCTTCAATATTTTTAATATTGAGAAGTTGTGGACGAAGCCTTTAATGTAAATTTTTTGTATTTATCAATTTTATATATTGCCATATTGTTTTTAATCAATTTTAGTCTTTCAAAGTAATGGCCAACATTGTTAATTACTTTGAATCATATATATTATAAAATGATCGCCTGTAATATTTTAGCTATTACAAGTGACCCAAAGTCATATTACCACATCATTTGGAATAGTTATTCATTTTGTGATCATTTGATATGATTCGAAGGAGTTAACAATGTTGGCTATTACAGGTGATTCAAATTCATGTTGTGTGACGTCCCCTTTTGTTAACTCTTAGGAATTCGACACTTTTAACTCACAAAATCAATTGTATGAGACTTCTTTCCAAACAAGACTCTGAGATCCTTTATAAAACTAATTGATACCACTTATGAGGTTATATGATATATCACTTATCAAAGAATATCTTGCAAATAGGATAGAGTATCACTGCTATCTCTGATATATCGATGAGATTTATGAAAGGACAATCTCTGCTATATTCTGATCTGCACTTCTCCTATTCCTGATATAATAATATGAATTGTGCAATAAGTCTCCTTCCAACTGCTAGTAGCTGTTTCTGATGTATCGATATAAGATATAGTAAAAGTCTTCTCAATGTTGCTGATAGCTGTCTCTGATATGGCACTAAGGAATATGCTTAAGTTTGCTTCTATCACTTATAACAATGATATAACTTGCTGTTTCTGATCAATACTTTAAAGTTTATATGAATATGTAAATGTCTCCAATATTGCTTATTGTGATAAAGTAATTGCCATTTCTGATTCGGGTCTATAAGTTTGCAATGTACGGGCTGATCCTGATAGCAAACTTGAATTATATGCAATTGATTTATGCCAAGAAGGCAATTGCTCTAGGAGAGCAATCCACTATGGATATAAGAAATAAATAAGAAATGATTCGATGGTGTCTTTGAAGTGATACTAAAGTCTCTTAAATATCCTACGAAGTCAAATGAATGCATCCTTTCATTCTATCCTTTGATCACACCTTTTGTTAAGGATTAATTAATCTTTCTTAAGATCACATCTTTTCATTAATATTTGTTATTAACTTATTTGTACTTGTATGTTTAATCACTGCCTTTGCAAGTATAATCGCTGCTTGTAATCAATTAACTTAATCCTTTAAGGCGACGATAGTTATATTATGTTTTCTTAGTGTTTGATGTAAACATTCATTTATGATCAATCTTCTTGTTCCTCCTCCAAATTGGTAATAATCGATGGGCAATTATGATGATCATTTGTGCGATACATATGGTGATATTTCGTGGTTAACATAACCATTTATTGCAGACTGACTTGCTTATCGAATCTGCTTAATCCTTCTTTCAAATGATGGTAATCAATGCTTGATCATGTACTTTTGGTTATCTCTTTAGCGATAATAATCACTGGATGATTATGATGCTTGTCTGATTATGTTGTCCGCAATCTCCATTATCTCACTTTTTTATGATGGCTGTTGTATTGGTGACATCGATAAGGATTTGTCTTCATATATAGTTGATGGATAGATGATACGATATAAGTTTCCATGTGACAATCATGTCATCATTATGCATCTTACTTCTTTCATGTTGTCTTGATAATGATCGATAAAGGATGTCATCTTATGGACATGTAGGATTATGGATTTACTATTCATCACATTGATTCAATGTAATTAGTAGTAAAGTCATGATTTACATGTTGATATCATGTGTCCAAAAGATTGTCATACTTGATATCATGTGATCTCAATGTCTGGATCATAATTTGGTGTTATGCTGATGAAGGTACTTGATATCTGCAACCCTTGATCATGTCACTTGATCTTGATCCATCTCCTAATTGCATCCTCTAGTGTGCTAGGGGAAGAACACGAGTAACCAAATGCGTTCCAATAACTGCACACTCCATGCACACTTGACCCCCTGATTACTAATTTTAAAGGAGCCCCAAAAATGAAAACACGTGTACCAATACCTTTTTTGGTTGGTAATTGACCCATTTATGCATCACTATTGGGACATTTGTGCATGACTATTGGGACATTTGTTCACAAGTACTGACAATTTCAAGTGAACGGTTATTGGTGCATCTTTGAGTGGGTATCGGGTGGCACTTTGAAATGGCCACTTTTTGACCCTTCGACGCTTGATGATGTCTACTGGGAGTTTCTTTAATACTCAGAAGCCAAGAAATCTTTTTTAAGGTGTCAATTCGTATACGAAGAAAACCAAAAAAAAATCCTCAAAATCCGACATATAGTTTAGGCTCTACAAGTGCGTGAAGTTAGGGTGTACGGGTATTGGTGCTCTGCCCCTACTTGATGCTAGATAGGAAAATTGTCTTAGTGATAAGACTTCACGATTGTAACATGCTAAACTATAACAAAATAAATTCTAAGCATTTATTGACAATTTAAAAAAAAATTAAAATTTGTCCTTTAACTAACTTTTAACAGAAAAATGAAAATGCTTTCCTTTTCACATGAACATGAAACCTTCCAATAACTGAATTAACTACCTTCAAATAAAAAGGAAATACGATATTTTTCCAAGAAAAAGAATTTGCATTCACAAGACGAGGATATCTTATAGTCTATAACTAATTCATATGAAAGGGTAAGCATCTGAAAAACAAAATTAACTAATTACATTCAAGAGATAACATGAACTTGAATGAGAAGAGAGTATCTGTGCTTTGATCATTTCTGGATAAATTTGATTCTTTAATGTCTTCCTAAGAGAGGGAGAGCATCATTAGAGGCTTTACCTCCCATCCATTGACCATTGGTCTCTCGCACAACTTCCTTTCAGAAGCAGCCCGACCCTACACGAGACTTGCAGAAAAAAGACCCGGTCTTATCGTTGCCATCTGAGTCTTTGGTGTTTAAAACCTTTAACAATCTTAGTCGGTCACACCCTATAGACTCCTCGCCTATGAGAAACCTCCCTTGACTAGACGTTTACTTCCGGTTCATGTGACTGAAGGTCGCATGCTATTGCATGACACCACCTTGGCCAAGGTTTCTATATGCAAGCACTATAATTCGTGTTGTCAGTATCACCACCTTACTCATATAATTGAGTCCTTAAGACTCTTTCGGATCTCCACGAACTTTGTTGGACTTATAGTCCATTTAGGCAGTAATGGTCCAATGATCTTAAGAGTGGTGTCTCACTGGCATGTGCTGAACATATATGGTTTTTAATGGTTCATGACCAAACTAAGGGGAGTCCCTTCCCAACAGTTCTCAGCTGTTATAAATCGTTTAAGTATGATTGACATTATTTTATCCTTTCTGTTTTCCCTTCCCAGGATAAGAAATGGAACCCTTCCTAATTTTGTGTTATGTTTTCAATGCCTTTTTTTTATAACTTATATGATCAAGGTTTGATCCAATAATTCAGGTAGGATGATACAACATTCTTATCGATGCTATGCTGTCATATTCGTATAGTGATCTTGTTTTGCCCACCCAAAGGATAATTTTTGATTTAAGAAATTTACAGTATTACTGAACTGTCAAGTTTATCATTGCAGACTAAGTAATGATTAATTAATACTTCACAGATGAGGCAACTTCTGTACAAGTATGGATTGCATTCGGTGATGGTAGGCTAGTATGTTACGACTATCATGCATTTACTAATAAATGCCATTGACTGATATACAGACTCACATCTGGTATGCAGATTTATATCTAATATGCAGATTCTTATTTGGTATGTAGATCTATAACTGATATGCAAATTCATAACAAAACTGATATACAGATTAAGTATCATTTGCTCGATTTACATGAATAATTTCCTTTAGGAATAGACAAAAGGACCGGCTTGGAGATTCAAATGAATTAATTAGATTGTAGATCACAGATTTGGTCTCTCGACCTCTAAACTTCATAGCAAGGATTTGTTTAACTGACCAAAGGTTAACCTTACATTTGTTTTCTGGTTCAACCTTATAATGACCTTCTCGTTTGAATGAAAGATACTAAAGGTCTTACCCAGCCCCACAATAGTTGATATAGAGAGGAATATTATTATGTTTCCACTTCATACCGATGCATGATCATGTTCAGAGTCACTGGTATTTAAGGTCTTGGTTTTAACATGACATATATTATGCTACAGAGCTAACACAGACTATTCGTGTTGAAGGATAAGATCAAAATAATTCTAGAGAGTTACATTAACATCTGCATGCTTAAAGACATATATATTATTTATATTCCAAGATAGGACATACCTATCGTTTAAACATCCATAAAAGAGTACGTTTTTAGCCAAGGTCGACTCTTTTCAGCAGTATAGTATATCACTTGACCCTATATACTGATAAAAGATCACATAGAATTGATAGAGTTAAAGAATAGAGAATGACATGACTTCCCTGAAAACTTGCTCAAGGAGTTGAATGAATGTTTGGTTCCCTCTTAGTCGAGAATCTTGTCCTTCCAAAACTTAATTCATAATTAGTTCTCCTTATTTCTGGTACCTTAACAGTAATATTCAGCCTCTGTTAACTCCAATTTCATGAAAACATTCTTTCTTCTATCCCCAATCCCATCTCTCTTTTTTTCCTCATGCATCCATTAACCCCTAGTCTAGGTGATCATATTTTTCCCTGCGTAAGCTCCTCCCAAGGATTTTCAAGGTTTTTTTTTGAAAAGTGAAAGTGAAACCGCAGCAGCTAAATGATCTCCCATGCCAATGGCCAAGCATTTTGTAAAAGAAGAAAGGAAGAAGAATAACATCACCAACCCCTCGATGATCTTGATGTTTTATTTCTTATAATTTAGAAACCTCGGGATAGCGATAATCTTCCCCCCCACGATAAACTTGGTTTGGATGTTAATATGCAATTCTCATGGCAAAGACTAGAGTTCTTCGTTTTCGATGATTAATATCCCCTCCCATCTTGAATAATAAATTCATGATATGTAGAGACCGATCTTGGCTCAAGGAAAGGAATCCGAAACGTCACTTCAGAATTCAAAAGGAAGAAAACACGCTCTCCAACTTCTATGTTTTCTTATTGTCTCGACTCTCCATCAAGGGGCGGTGAGTTCCTTCTTGCCCATTACCATGGCAAGGTGGTGGAGTTTCTACCACCACCACTATCAAGATATTAAACAATTTGGCAAGAATATTAAATTATATTTATTAAACTCTCTCTAGATTTCAAATAATTATGCCAATATATGAATATGTAATTATTTATGCATTTGGTCATGATAACTTGCAATGTGAAAGCATATATTTCTATGCATAAGTATCCTTAGGTGTGTGTGTGTGTATGGAGAGAAAATTATGAGGTTGTTCCATTAAATTGATTAAGAAGATGCTCAGTATTAATTTCTTTTATTTATAATTTAAGTATGAAATTCTTATAGAAGTAGATTAATTCATTTTAATTAATCAACAAACAAGGAAAGGACCTACCCTGTCTGATCATAGGTGACTTATTGCCAACTTAACCCTAACGCCTGGTTACCTAATGACCAAGATACTTATCTATAGGCTCTGAATTGGATGGCAATTTTGAGTCTTGACCTGCCTGCATCCTCTCTCCTTGATGATACTCTCCCTCCCTTCTTCAAGGGTGACCTTTTTCTTGCATCCGCTAACATATGAAGGTGTTAGCCATAACTTACATCTCATTCAAATAATATGTATTAAACATTTGTTGCTAACATAAATCATCTAGGTTTACCATCATTTATCCAAGTTTGTTAGTATACATCATTATAAACACATAATTACATTATTCCTTCAAAAAGAATCATTATTCAATAATTTGTATAATAAACATATTTCATATTAACATCATACTTCTAGTGAAATAGTTAAAACAATTATTTACAAGGTCCACAAGGAAGGGATGCAACAACGATTTTCCTTGATAAGAACTTGATGCTATCGACTCTATTGAACGAATATGCAAAGCTACCTACTTAAACTTTTAAATGCTAAGTACAATTTGCCAGTCTCTATTTTCTAACTATCTTGTGGTGTTCAAGGTTTGCCACCCCTTGACCACGTGTTTTATTGCTATCTTGTTCTTAGGTTAAGGGCACGACATCACATATCGCCATTTTGTTTTTAATCATTTTTAGTTTTTCAAAGATAACCATTTTTTTCTTAGTGTGACTATGGATATCATTAAGCCATAGCTAAGGTGTAGTACCCTTCCAATGTAATGTACTGTTGTTGTACGACTGCCCAATGCCCTCTCACCGTAGCACGTAGGATCCTAGGACCTCACTGTAGGACTACGTAGGACCGTAGGACTGTAGCACCGTAGGACCGTCGGAACGTAGGGCCACGTAGGACCGTCTGACTGTAGGGGCACGTAGGATCGTCGGACCGTACATGGGATTGTCAGACCGTAGGGCCACGTCGGACTGTTTGACCGTAGGGCCACGTACGACTGTACGACCACGTAGGACTATAGGACCACAGGGCCACGTAGGACCGTCAGATCGTAGGACTACTTCTTCCTGGTCATATGATCAAGCTCTCACTGTAGGACCAAGTCGTTCTCACTGTAGGACCAAGTCTTTCTGCCGTATGACCGTAAGGAAATCCTCTCCCTTCGGATACTTAGTCACCTAGCGTGATCTTTCGAATTCGGAATTCGTAACGACAAGTTTGATCGCTAGTAACAACGAAGATTTGCACATGCAAGAGAGAAATTGCATTCGATAACGATAGCACTTCAAATTCTATCAAATAAATCTTCGATACAACAATTATGGACCATCGGTAGAAATCAAATATCGCTTTTATTAAAAAATTGTCTTCTACAGAAAACTTCACAAATTTGATGCACAATGTGAAATATAGGAATGATATTTCCGATGGCAGACTAGGGTGGCTGTGAACTACCAAAACTGCGATTACAAAATAGGGAGGATCTTCCACCTCTGAAACTGCTTACAAACCACTTTCAGCCTTTAGCTTTTGGAAATACAAAAGAAACATAAAACTCCACGACGATTACCTATTGAGCCAGCCAACGCCTTATAAAGGCTTCCAAGAGGTTTCTTGAAAGTTACAAACAGGCCGACATACAATATTTATTAATTTTATTACTTGGGCCCCTTAATAATTAAATTAATTAATTAAATAAGTCCTTGTGATATTATTTAAATTTTTGGACCACTTAATTAATTAACCTAATTAAGACGCTTATGAAAATTGGGGACATTACATCCAAGAATGAACATTTCTGGCATTTTAATGTGCCCATGATATATATAATTGGCATATTGTTTCAACCAATTTTATTCTTGCAATGGTACTTTTTTTTTGGCTATGGATGACTAGGGATATTGCTGAACCTTAGCTCAGGCGTGGCAACCTTCCAAGAATGGGCATTTTAAGCATTTCAATATGCCCATGATTTAATAGTTGTATTGGCATGGGGAACCATCAATAGGGAGTTTGTTGGGTTACTTGAACCTTTGATACCCACATTCGAAAGCGTCCCTTTATCATTACACCATAACCCAATGAACAATTTGAAAGATAAAAGGATAAAATGAACCAAATTTGAAGCATATAGGCAATTGTAGAAATTGATGTATAAATTCATTATGGTCCTATTTATTTTAAAAGACTGAATGCACAGAGTTGTAAAGAATTGGATGTCGCAACTTCGATGTGTGTATTATTGTATTTATTATTTAATGCAAGAGTTATGTTGGTGGTTGGTATGGTGTTTAATACATGGTTAACTTAAGCAATAAATGCGTCTATGCAAAATTTTGTTGAATATTATCTCTAGTAGTGTACTATTATAATATATCTAATAATGGACATGCATTAAAAGAGGCCAAGTGATTTAAGCTATTTCTAGTAATTCCATGAATTTGTTTTTGTTAATGTTTTGGCCTTTACGGCAAAGATCAACGTATTGGATAAAGTGGCAATAATAATAATTAATATATTGGATATATTATGATATATTTAATTATGATAAAATTGGTTGGATAATAGTAATAAATATAAAAGGTTATATTTATTATTAAGGATTGATTTTAATAATTAAATATGGAGCAAATAATATAAAAGAATATATTATTATTATTATGGACCCAAGTTGGCCAACTTGGGAGGCCAAGAGTTTATCTTAATTTCATATATTAGAGCGACTTGGAGAAGGTAAGAAGCAACCAAAAACATAACGTTGCCTTCTTCCTTCAGCAAGATCTTTGGATGAGCAAAGTACTTGAGCAGATTTATAATTGTATACATTCATAGTATTTTCTCCTCCTCTTGTGCGATTTATATCAGACCTATTGGGCAAACTTCATCAGCAAATTAGAGGATCAAATTAGAAGGAAAAGAGCAGATCCAAAGTACAATTTAGAGGCAAATTAAAGGGCAGATTATGAGCAAATAAAGGTAGATCTAAGGAATGAATTTGGGACAGCTAAATAGCGAACTACGGCAGCGAGTTTATGGCGAGCTAGATCAAAGGGTGCAAGAGAGTTTGGAGATCAGTTTAGGGCAGACTTGAAGAAGTAATCTTCACACCATTACCTAGCAATTTTGAAGGACAAAATTGGTACTATCCTTCCATTCTCTTTGTCTACTTTGCATAGTAATTTGTTTCAGTTTTTAAAGCTATAGATTGCATTTTCCTTGCATAAATCTGAAAACTTTAACAGTTTTGTGTTTGAACTTAGTTGCGTAACTAGTACCAAAAAGAACCTAAACACCATTGAAGCAAATATCTTAGGAATTTCTCAACATCCTAAAAGATAAAGATAATTTCAATTTTATGAGTTTTTATCAGGAGAAATGCAGGGGACATTCTCAAATAAACAAGAGACATAACTAATATTTGTACATTTAAAGCCATCCTAATTGCGTAGAGTGAGAGTGAAAGTAAAAAAGAGTGTAGTGAAAGCATAGGAGCAAAAATTGTTTGGGGAAAAAATCGGCAAACCAAAAGTATAAGATTTTTTGAGAAAAACAGGGGAAAATTGGATTTTCAAAAAAACATAAGGAATTGTAGAAAAAGAGAGACAAAAACTATATTTTTAAAACTCAAGGGCATTTCCATAGCATAGAGATATAGAGCAGATAAAATAGAGTTTAACCCATGTATTGTAGAAAATAGATATTTGTCGTTTACGTTCATATTGCTGATCACATGGACAAACATTCAGTTACCTTTTTAAGAGGGAAGTCACCAAATAATTATCTAAGTCTGAGATCAAATATTAGCCTAGTCTATGAAGTAACTGGGATCAACATTTATCGTACTTTTAAGAGGGTAGTTTCGAAATAGTTGTCTAATTTTGAGATCAAATATTAACCAAGTCTACGAAGTAACTGAGATCAAAATTTATCCGACCACAATCTATATACTTTTTGGAATTTAGTAAAAGTGGAAGTCATTTCGAAGTGATCCAAGACTTTCATTGCGATTGAGGCAAGGAGTTTTGTAGGGGTAGTTCAATATTTGACAAAGCTTATCAAATCATATTCCGCAATAGCAATGCTTTAAATTCGGAATTCCATAATGGCAATTGGTAAGTCTTTTATACGGTGTAGAGTTCAACAAAAGGCATTCGTTTAGTTGAAGTAAAAGATTAGCAAACCATTGGTTTTGGCAATACCTAGCTTGCAACTATTATTTTAGGTGGAGACAAATGCCCATAATAAAATTAAATATATTAGTAATAAATAAAAAAAAAAAATGTATATATATATAATAGCAAGGTCACCAGGAGACGGGGGTACTTGGAGATTGGTACTAGTATGACTAATTTTAAAAAATAGGAGATAGGGTATTTGGAGACGCCAATTTTTTTAAGATAATAAAATAGTTTACAAAAAATATCATGACATAGAACTTTGTAAACAACAACGATGGTAATGTAAAACATTAACTTTAAAGCTGAAATTTTAAATACACAAATCAAAATGTCAAATGTCATTGTGTCAAAGAGTCAAAGAGGTTAAAACTCACACTACATGTTTCATATTAGATTATCATTATATATTGAAATTCAAACATATTTATAGTTTAATGCTGATATGCAATCAAAAAACGAAATCAGAAATTTATTGCCTACTCTTCAACGTTTTGATCATTGATATTAAGGTCCTCATATGATGCTCTCCAAATAATCATCACCCAAACTCTGGTTCCTCTTGTGGTAGTAGAACTGGGGGTAATTCGTTAAGGCCATCTGGCTCAACCGCTTCATCCACCATGGCTGCTGAATGGTGGAAATCAACGTTTTTGTTTTATTGTTAACCTTTAAACATGCCTTCAGTCAGAGGAGACGTGTGGGAGATTACCGAAAACCTAGTGGGAGATGGGGAGACAACGGGATTGTGGAAGTGAAGTCTCCAACTGAAAATGAAGTTGTAGGAAGCATGAAAAGTCTCTGAGATGCGTCTCAGGGGGGTGGAGACCAGTCTCTCGGTTATAGAGGTTAATAGTCAACAATAATTTAAATTTGTTAGGATAGGGTACCCTATACCTAGGAGCTAGTCTGCAGACATCTTCAAGAAAAGAGAGGTAATCAACACAAGAATTGTATTGAAATGAGGTGAGTACAAATGTACAAAGGCTCTGCTTAAATAGGCAAGAGCATATAGGTAGAGTAGACAAAGTTGAGACAAGTGTCTCAGCTTGGAGGAGTTAGAGTCCAAATGAGACTCAACAATATCCTCCTAGAGGAAGTAGAGTTCAAGTATGACTCTACATTATCCATCTACCTCATTAGTGTGCAAGAATAATGTTGTGCGGGATGGATTGCTTGCACCTGATAATGTGATGGAGGAGAGTCTGAACTCGCTCGTCGGAGGCCCAATCAAAATCTAACAAAGGACCCCACATCACCGAACCACCGAGCCATAGAGGACAACAAGTTTGATGAGTATCCATAAGAGTCATTTTGGACAAGGTGTCTTGCAAATGGTGCCAGAAACACTGTCTCTCTAGGAGGGCTAACGAACCATACCCCTTATTTATCTGTGGCTGAAGGGCTGCTAAGTTGCCGATTCAGGTTTGGGGACGGATTCGGGTTCGCGAATTCGGTTCGTGGATTCGTGAAAAAAAAAATTCCCATTAGGATTAGTATGGGTTCGTGTGTGTATATATATATATAAATATACATATATGCATTATATATACAAAAAATAAGAGAAATATACATAATTCTAAAACTAAATCATTTCATAGTATGAATCTATGATGCTTGATCATTGATCAATGCCGAATCTCAAAGATTCAAAACATTAAAATTAAATCATAACATCAATTCAAGTATCATTGATTGAAGTTCAACTAATGGATTAATAATTTATTGATATTCTTCTTCTTCATCATCATCATCTTCTATATGGAGCCTAATAAGACTCAAAGGTTAATTTTTCCTCACTTTTATTGGTGCAGTTTCCACCCCAAATTATTAAATGGGGGGGTTTGGGGGCAAAGCCCCCAAGACGGGGTCAAGGGGCAGCACCCCTTGTGGGGTCTAGGGGTTAAAATTTTTTGGGAGTTAAAAAAATTTTGGAGTTAAATTTTTTTTGGAGTTAAAATTTTTTTAGGAGTTAAAAAATTTTCGGAGTTCAAAAAATTTTGGAGTTAAAAAAATTGTAGGAGTTAAAAAATTTTGGGAGTTCAAATTTTTTTGAATTGAATTTTTTTAAGCTCAACCGACTTTAATTATCTTATAAAGGCACTGAGAGTTATTTTTCAGCGGTCCCAAGTTCGGCGATGTAAAAAATTTTGGTTGTGGATGTCAAAAATTTATAAATTTTGCCAAAAAAACGTCTTAAACTCCTTCCGCTTGCAAAAATTCGCTTGATCCGGTCCGGTCCGTGCTGGATCTGGATTTGGACTTGTGGGTCTGTGGGGATCCGTGGACCCAGACAAACCCACAGGTCTAGATCCGGACCTTGCCCTGATCCAGCACAGACCGGGGGGCAAATCCGGATCCGGATCTGGGTTCTAGGGTCCGAATCCGGCAACTTAGAAGGGCAGGTCTCATGGTAAGCCGTGGCCCAGTAAACCTGACACCCAGATATATGTATGAGGACGGAGATCTCTACCTCCACCCCACTAAAGAAGAAATGGAGGCAAGAGGTCTTACGAGCATTGAAGACCATTACCTTGGTCTTCCCCAAATTAACTGTCAAGTGTCGCAACTCGCAAAAGGACACACGACCGTCTAGCTGTCTCTGTAAACCTTCCGAAGAAGAGGCTAAAAGAACGATATCATCTGCAAATAGCAGAATAGAAATCAAAACCTGGTGAAGAAGGCAATCGTCTCTAGGATGAGTATGCTCCTGAAGATATCTCTTTAGCTCGTAGATGTACATACCAAAAAGAGTTGCACAGGACCACATAAAACTTTATACACTTACACTCTTCATTCTTCTTTTCAAGCTACACTCCAATACACACCTTCGAATTTGATCTGGAATATATATAACGTGACAAAAGACAGTTTAAAACTGTGCGGTTTATTTGTATCGGTCAGAGTAGTTTTAACTTCCAAACTAACTTATTGGTTTATGCCATGTGGACTGCAGTTGGAATTTTGAATTTAAGTAAAACTCGTTTTGGTGTTTAATGACTCAATAAAACAGAAACAATATTTGTCTTTGTTGTATCCACGTGTCCTTGATTATCATTCCAAATATGTCGAATGAATTTGTTTTTGTTAAAGAGAATCAATGAGAAGTCGGTTCAAAGCTGATTGACAAATCATCTAAGTTAATTTGTCCATGTGTCGACACATTCATCATTTCAGTCTGGGCCCGATAAAATAAATCTTCAATCATAATGTTTAAACACAAATATATATGTTCCTTTATAACCAGTGCAGGGCTTGTAACCAGTGGGGCACTTTGTTCGAGACTGTTCAAAAGAAAATACCCCGCAGAAGTTGTCCTGGTGGTGTGACCTGTAATGTCCCCATTTTTTCATGAGCATCAGAGTTGAGGGATTAGCCTATTATTCTATCCCTCGTAGGCTAATGAGGTTGGTTAGAGGGTCCTTTGAAGGATGCATCTTCTTCAGTGACCAGAGTTTTGTAGATTTGGCTTTCGTTTGAGGTCTCCAGGACTCCGTATGCAGTACTTACTATTTATAGTAAGTCGGAGATGTTAGAGATGGACCCCTGCTATTTTTAGTAAAGGGGTATGGTCGTATGCAGATTCAT
>MU224161.1:544107-561827 GCA_018584345.1 Thuja plicata
ACAATCGATCTCCTTCGAATACAACCACCTCACCAAGAATGAGAGAGCAAAATAGAGAGCAAAGATGAAATGAAATGTATTTGGAGGCTCCATAAGAAGGGTCGTTTTAGGGTTAGAAGGAAAAAAACAATAAAAAAAACACTTTTCAATTATTCTGGGCCCACTTTTAAACTTTGTTGGCCGCGGGTCCTTATGGATTCGCCCGGGTCCGCGCGGGATCCTCGAGGATCCTCGAATTCACGAGCCGGTCCGTGATGGATCCAGGCAGGGTCCTCATTTAGACCTGTGGATCCGTCTGGATCCGCGGGCCACGGATCCATCCGGACCCACAGGCCAAAAAGAGGACCCTGCCCGGATCCATCACGGACCGGCTCGTGAATCCAGACCCGTAACGGACCCGGACCCGGATCAGGGGGGTTTAGCACAAATCCGGTAACTAAGAATGTAACCTATTGTAACTGAGTTGATGGTTAGATTGGTTGAGTAGGTGCTCAAGTTGTGGAAGAGTTGTTGTTTTGAACAGGGGTTTGGAGACTTCATAGGGTTGGAGCCCTTAAAGATTGTAATTTATTTCAGATTCGTGAGACTGGATTAGGACAATAGATCCTAGCAGCATTACTCACCATGGTTTTTCCCTGTTGGGTTTCCACATCACATTCTTGTGCATTGTCTTTTGGTCTTATGGTGCTTCTCTCATATCTTTCATTTGATGCTTTAGTCTTGCAATACAATCTAAAGTAATTGTTTGAAGATTGGAATTGGATAAAAAGTTTGAATGCTTTACTACTAATTCAGCCCCTTCCCCCTCTTAGTAGTAAATCTGTGTTCTACATAGTGCAATTGTTAGAGAACACAACACCTGGTTGAAAAGTAGGTGATGGATTGCAATCAGCCATCCCAAATCTTTGAAGCAAGTCAAGAGCATACTTTTGTTGGAGAATTGAAATACTGGCAGAAGACTGACGAATTTGAAGACCAAGGAAATAATGCAACAAACCAAGGTCAGTCATATCAAAATGCTTCATCAAAGCTCTTTGAGTTTTCTCAATCATGGCATGAGAACTCCCTATGAGTATCAAGTCATCCACATAAAGAACAAGAATGAGAAGATCCCCCCCATGTCGTTGAATGTAAAGTTAAACTATATGATCAGAATGACATCTAGTGAATCCAAAAGCAAGCAAAAAACTATCTATCTTCTCATACCAAGCTCTAGGAGCTTGATTGAGACCATATAATGAACATCGAAGCCTACAAACAAGTGAAGAGTCATGCACAAAGCCTGGTGAATGATCCATATCAATCTCCTCTTGAAGATCACCATGTAGGAAAGCACTCTTCACATCTATTTGATACACTGACCAACCCTTAAATGCAACAATAGAAAGTATAAGACGAATGGAACCCATCTTGGCAACTGGAGCAAAGGTCTCAGAATAGTCAATACCTTCAACCTGAGAAAACCCCTCGCCCACTAGGCAAGCCTTATATTTATCAACAAAACCGTCAATTGCAAATTTGGTACAATACACCCATTTGCACCAAACTTAGGAAGAGGAACCAAATCCCAAGTATAATTCTTCATCAAAGAAGAATACTCCTCAGCCATAGCACTATCTCATTTTGGTATACCAAAAGCATCCAAAAACTTCTGAGGATCAATAGAGACGGCATGACTCAAAAGACTGATACCTCAAGTTTGGGAAAAAGTGCAACAAGTGGCTGTGGGATCACTTGCAAAAGAACCAACATCCTTAACAATTGTTCGAGCCCATATGGGTCTACTAGGTGCAAGTGGAGGAGAAGGTGAAGATGGAGTAATGTCAACATTTAGATGAATACCATCTTCGAGAATGGTAGTATCAGGAGCATCATCATCATCATCATCATCGTCATCATCCTCCGGAGGCAAAACATCTTCTGAAGAACTGGGAAGAAGAGAGGGAGTGGTCGGTGATGGGGAATCCTTCGGAGTAAAGGACTCATCAAGTTGAACATCGTGACGAAAATATACCACTCGAGTGACAGGATCAAACAATCGATAACCCTTCACATCCTCACATTAGCCAACGAAAATGAAGCCCCGACTTTTCTTCTCCATTGGTTTGCGCCGATTATTAGGAATGGATGTCCATGCATCACTACCAAATACTTTGAAAAAAGATGCCCTGGGCATGAGACCAAGGCTCCTCCAGAGTCATATTGTGTATTGCCTTGTGAAGCATGTGATTCTGAATATAGTTGGCGCAATTGACAACCTCTGCCAAAATGCTGGAGCCATGGACCTAGACTGAAGCATGCAATTGGCCATTTCCCGTAAGGTTCTATTCTTTCGCTCAGCCACACCATTTCGCTAAGAAGTGTATGGCATTGTATGCTGATGAAGAATACCTCGAGCACGACAGAATTCCTAGAATGCTTGATTAGCATACCCCCCATTTTCTATGTGAATCTTCTTGAGGGAATATCTTAACTGCTTCTCAACAAATGCAAGGAAGGTTAGGAATCCTTGAAGAAACTCATCCTCGTAATTTAAAAAGTACACCCATGTGTGCCTAGAGAAGTCATCAATGAAGGTGAGCACATAGTTGGCCCCTAATAATGAAGTTGGAAATGATATAAGGTCACTATGTAGCAACTCAAGGGGAGCTAGGGCACATGTGGCCATACCCTTAGGAAACGAATCTCGATGATGCTTGCCAAGAGCACAACCCTGACAAACTCCATTTGAACAAGAGATCTAAGGTAGACCTATCACCTAGTTCTATGAGCTCATCTGCTGAAGATATCTATAATTCAGGTGCCCAAACCATTCCTGCCAAAGCTTGCTAAAAGAATCTACATGATTGACAAGGGATGATCCTGATGAAGACTCAAATCCATCGAACCTATACAAACGGGCTGCATGATCAATTGTGCCTGTAGCAATGACCTTTGTAGGATCTTGCATCTCTTTAATAGTCACATTAGTAGGGGAAAACTTAACAATTTTTCCATCACCATGATTGCAAATTTGATAGATGGAAAAGAGATTTTGTGAAATATTAGGAACAAGAAGAACATCATCAAGGCTTTTATTGTGCATCTGAATTGAGCCTGTCCCCAGAACTGGAATCTATGATGAGTTCCCAATAGTAATATGTGAAGTAGTTCACTTTCAGAAAGAGAATCAAGAAGATCAATGGTATGAGTTATGCGATGAGAAGGACTAGAATCAAGAATCCAATTGGAACTGGTAGATGATGAAGCCTTAGCTGAGAGGGTTTGTCCTTTTCCTGAGGAAGAAGAATTAGGCATGGCAATGTTATGCCTCTTCATAGTTTCCTCCAATGCTGCTAGCCTTTGAGAGTATGGTACATCATTATGCCTAGGTTTCCCACAAAAGGAATAATTCTCCATTTTCTTCTTATACTTAGAAGATGACCCTCCCGAGTTAGGAGCGGAAGGAGGAGGTTTATTCTTTTGATCTTTATTCACCTAAGGCTTGTAGGGAGGCTTACCTCTTGAAGATGAATCTGTCGTGGGCTGATTCTTATACTTACCCTTGCCCTTATGAGATTGAGCCATCAAAGCATGACTCTTAGGAAGATCATCCATCTAAATTAACTTAGATTGCTCCCTAGTAAATCGATCACAAAATTCCTCAATGAGGGCATCTTATGAGCTTCTCCCATAGCATCTATAGTAGAATAGAAGGTAGAGGCAAACACTTAAATTGTATTGAAATGAGGTGAGTAATGTACAAAGACTACTTAAATAGGCAAGAGCAGCTAGGTAGTGGACAAGATTGAGACAAGTGTCTCAACCTGGAGGAGTTGACTCAACAATATCCTTCTAGAGGAAGTAGAGTTCAAGTATGATTCTACATTATCCATCTACCTCATTAATGTGTTCACCTAAGTAAACTTGAGTAAGGAGAAAACTTGAAAACACTATTTAGTCCAACAAAATTAAAAACTATATAATATTTATTATTAATAATAAACAATAGTGGTTTGCTCAATGGTTATAATTCTAAAATATTGCATAATCGTTATAATTTTAAAATTAGCGTATAATATTAATTATATACTTGTTTGCATTAGAATCCATGGGGCAAGGTATGTAGAGAGCTCAAGTCATATCAAAGCTGTGATTTAGAGCAGATTCATTAGCTGCTTTGACTCTCACATGCCCTCTACGATTTAGGATGATTGATGCCCTTTCAAATTTGATCGATGATCGTCCTTGTCAAATTACGTAGAGTAAACGGTAGATTGAAATGTACAATACAACGATGTAACATCATATATTCAGATAACATAATATGACCATACAGATGTATCATTTATTCTAGAATGTAATGTGTGTAGTTAATGCTACCTTCTGAGACAACTATGAAGTACATATAGAGGCCTAGCGGTTGGTTAAGATTACTGACCGACAACTACCAACAACTACTAGAAAAACAAATGTTATTACACTGCCTACTAACCATTACTTAACAGATTTATTTATGAACATGACAAAATTGTCAACTACATCAGCCCCCTAAAAAACGAAATCGTCTTCCAGACGACGAAAACAAAATGGTAGCAGACATCTCTAGAAGCAAAGAAGTCGGGGTAGTCATTTGAGACTGCTTTTCGTGCAGACATTAGAGTCGTTGGTTTGTCACCAACTCTCTCTCCTGAGATGCTTTCACCATGTATGCCGCTTCCATGACCAACTTCATTGTTTTCTCTAGCTTTCGGTCCTTGGTCATCAAACCCTCATCTTTTGTTGCCAATTAAGAGGTCTGTTCAGCTAACTTCAGCTCCTTTTGGGCTAGCTGCTACTGTAACCTTGTCATTGTCTTCTCCAAAGAAGTGACACAAGAATGCTCTTGGCTAGGTTGCACCCTGAATTCCTTTGCTTGCTCACCCAAGGCCTTTTGATCCTGCTCAACTTGGTGGATGGCCCTCTCCTTTAGTACGGTGGACTCCTCAATGGTAGCTGCTAGCTGGTTATAGCACAAGAGTAAGTCTCTAAAGCACAAATCCATGCCACAGAGTGCTCAGAGTACCTTGATTGTGGTGACCTACTTGGGTTTGTGGAGGATGCCATGCGTCCCTCATCTTTGGTGTCACCAATCTCGGTCAACCTCTCAACTTGCATAAATGCCTAGATCTGCTCTATTGTGTGCACCACTAGGGGGTCAACGACGATGTCTAGATCTCTTGCTAGTTTCCCTACTCTCCCCATAAAAGTGGTCATATCCTCTAGCTAATGGATGTACCCTTGGATTATACCGATGGGGTCATGAGGGTTTGGCATATCTAAGCGTACAACAATGTCCTTCCACTCACTTGATTATGACTCGTCTACTCGCTGTAAATCTGGAGTTGGAGTTTGGCCCATTGCCATGTTGATTCCAGTGCAGGTGTTGGTAGTGGTCCCTCTTGAAATGATCCCTGGGGTGGGTCTCGATGTGACTTTGGCTTGGTACTTCTTGTGCTGGGTCCACCCCACTATGCCTTGTCATCGCAATGGCTTCTAGAAGTAGCCTAGGAGACTCAATTGACAAGACCTCTAGTGGAATCTCTAGCACCTCTAGTGGAATCTCTAGTAGTTACAATCACATATAAATAGTCTCATGAATCTTGTTGGTGCCCTCAACTACGACAAAATCACCAATTGGCACAAAAGTAACTAGTACATTTGCCGATGGAGGCTTGGTCATTGGAGCTATTGGTACTGGCAGGAGCGATAAGGGTACCTCTAATAGTGGAACTAACAATGGTGTTGTTGGCGAAAATGACACCTCCAATGCTCTTGGAGTTGATGATGATACTTACCTTGGCAGAACAAACACTTGTATTGCTACTGTTGGCAGAACTGCCAAGGAAGTTATTATTATGTCCGCTACTGCTGGCGTGATTGACAATGGTATTGCTAGTGGCATAACTGATAATGGGGTTGTCGGTATCTCTGACACTACCACCAATGTTGTGACTGTTAGAATTGTTGTGCCAATAACATTCTCCAAAGTCACTACCTCTATCTCATCAAGGTCATGACCTCCGGTGGCAGCCAAAGCCACATCTCCCACACTCTTGTTCGCAGAGGACACCTCAATAGTCTCCTCTTCATTGCTTGTTCTCTCCAAGTCCTCTTGGTTTTGCAACTCCTGCTCCTGCCTCTTCTTGGCAGGTTGGGTTTGCTCACCTCTAATCGTTTGTGTGTCAAGATGTGTCCAATAGAATATTGGTGGCCTAGATGGGTCTACACAGCTTTGAGCTAGAGAAGATGCTTTCCACCTTATTGTACATATAAGAAATATCAAGAGACAAATGAAGCTGCACATAATTCAACAAAAAATAATATGTGCTTCATATTTTTCATTCAAATTCATAACACTTATAGAGGAGTTTAATCTCCTACATTAGAGGAAACACTCCCAAATAACGAGTTGTTGTGACAACTCACATACCTATAATCTCTCGTTCAACTAATAATATATATTATCCTATAATATTCTAACAAACCACACTAACAATATTATTATTCTATAATAACATTTTGTCGTTTGTCAACAAGTTTATAGCTAACCTGAACAACTATGTGAACCCTAATTCTCAACATCCCCACTTAGTGTGAACATGGGGAGAAAATATATTATAATACTTGATGATCACATTCAGTAGCTCACCAAAAATATAAGGTAAGAGTAGGAACATACACATCTTACTTATGTTGAGCAATAGTGAAACTATTCTCACTACACTTAATATACTTTCATCCAAGGATAGGGACAAACATGTCTACCCATGGTACCAAGAATAGGGACTAACACATATATCCAAGGTTTTACATCAAGTTTGGATAGGGACAAACACATCTTCCCAACATGAAGGTCATGAATAGGGACACACATTTGTTCACAATCATTATGATTGGGGACAAACACATCCAATCATAAACACCAATTTTTGTGATTGGGGATGAACACTTGCAATAACTCACACCATCTTGTGAATGGGGACAAACACATCCATTGACAAACAACCAAAAAATGTGATCAAGGACATACACATTTTACCACAACATAAAAAACTTGAGAACTAAGTCCTATTGCGTAGGCAACCACCATTGTAGATCATTGCCACTCTGATCACAAATGATATGAGACGGCTGCCATTGCCAACTAGAATCTAAGCTTAGCTCTAGTCATTTTTGGCACAAATAGTTTTGTCACTAATGCAATTTTACAACCCCGTCGCTAGTGACTAACAAGAGGTCGCTGAATGTCCTCCAGCCTCCGGTGCTTCCATCTTCCAGTAGATTTGCTACTTAATTAGCAAATTTTTATTTTGAGGCTCATTTCACAGTTACAAGGAAAGAATATATCCTCCCCTCCTTGATGTAAACTTCTCACAAGGAGTGTCAGGTGCCACCAATCACGCATTCCAATCATAAATGAGATAATTTGTATTTTTTTAATAATTTTTTGACACTTACAATTTTTGACAAACTTTGACCATATAGAATATTTTTATAAGACTTTTAGACTACGACACAAAATATCTCTTCGAGAACTAATAAAATATTTTTAAATTATTAGATAATTACTAGGCAATAACAACCTACCACCTGCAAAATATGGTCAAACTTTACCAAATGCATGTGCTTCCTTAGTTGATGCAATTATCGTATCTTCTAATTGAGCACCACTCCACTTGAGGACCGCATAACATTGTTTCCATAGCATCCTGTCCAAACCCATTGACATCAAATTTCCCTTCCTCTCAACAAATCGATGAAAGATGTGGCCACAAGGTGACTGGATTTGTAATAAGAAAGCATTATAGCAGTAGCCACAACATTTAGGCACAAGGAATCAAACATGTGCAACTCACAATCTGGTGAAAGAAACTCAAACTGAGTTCATTGCATCATAGATTTCTTTTGAAGAATAACACTTCACTAATATAGGCGTAGCACACCGCCACTTAACAAATATTTAAGCAACTCCCTTAATGCCTGCTATGTTGGCATTCCTTTCTACTCAGCCCGCTGACATGAAAGATGCAATTTTGAGCTATCATGCACCAATGCAATGAAAATTAATGAAAAAGATTTGATGTTGCTCTCCTCTTTTATGCCAATGCTCTTATGTTGACTTTTTTGCTTTCTCTTCACAGTCACTAGCGAGATCTCATCGATTCAGATCACTTATAGCTGCACAAATTTTTCAATGCATTTAGAAAGATCAAACTCTCTTTTATCGACTACAAATGAAACACAATTCTCTCCAATGCATGAGAGTCTGATGTTTGACAATATCACGATTCAATGGAGGAAACGATATTATCTCTGTTAATCTCGCCGACGATATTTTCATTTTTGCGGGGCGATTTTTACCTAATAAAATCGTGATTTTTTGTGCGATTTATCTAAAAAACTCGGCGCTTAAAACTTTGCAATTAAAAACAAAAGTTTTTTTAAAATTTAGGGTTTTGTTTTAAGTTGTAAAGCAATGAAAAGCCTCGCAAATAGGTATTCCGTATTTGTTTTTTTTAGTGTGCAGACCTAGCCATGGAGAAACAACACCAAGGAAAGATGCGGGGGTGTGGAGAGTTGACAGCTAACAGGCAGCCATAGCACACTCTAGGCCTTTCTGCATCTCGAGTCTTGACTATGAGTATGTAACCTTCTAGGCCTTCCTGCATCCGATTATCATCATATACTACTACTGCCATACTTACCACAAACTTAAATTTCTTAAGATGACAGTCGCTGTGTAATGGCATGCCGCATGGGAACTCTTGCATACCCACCACTTCCAATCTCTTTGACATCATGTGTGTTACTACTCATAAAAAAAAAAAAAAATTACTTGTAAATTCATAAATGTAGAACAAAAAACAAAAATATATAATTACTCATAAATTCAAAATACCTTCAAATATGACTTGTTCCATCTCCAGAAGTGTATCTACAAAATTTTCGAATAGCTTGGTTCGTGCTTTAGCATTTGGGTTCATTTGCTTCGACACAATTTGGTGAGGTGAGCTTATTTTTTCTAAGATTGTCGAACAACAGTCAAGTAGGCTGAGTTCCTTCAGTAAAGCTGATAAAAAAAGCCAACAAATTTGCCAAGAAAGAGAAAATGATTAGATCTATCTTTTAAATAAGGGAAGAAAACAAAGATCAAGGATAATTGTTTTCTTTTGTATTCTTAACTAATGTAGAAGAAGAAAGTAAGCAATAAAGGCTGTTGACCTGCTTATGATAGACAAAACTTGGAAGAAAATGAACCCAGGGCATTGGAACCTCCACAATTATATCCATACATTCACTAAGGGAAGAAAACAAAGATCAAGGATAATTGTTTTCTTTTGCATTCTTAACTAATGTAGAAGAAGAAAGTAAGCAATAAAGGCTGTTGACCTGCTTATGATAGACAAAACTTGGAAGAAAATGAACCTAGGGCATTGGAACCTCCACAATTATATCCATACATTCACTAGACTGCTTATCAATATGTTTCATTTTTCCAATATCTACACTAAATTGGCTATCAATGTCAACAACCATTTTTCCTTTCATCTGGGAAAGAGCTCCTATGATTTCTCAAACTTTGACAAGTGACAACTATTTGGTGACTGCCCTCTTTAAAACTCTCATAATTTTTAATTTTTGATCTCAGTTACTTCATAAACTTTGCTAATATTTGATCTCAGACTTAGACAACTATTTGGTGACTGCCCTCTTTAAAAATTAGATAAGTTTTGATGTCAATTACTTCATAAGTTCATAGACTTAGCTAATATTTGATGTTAGACTTGGACAACTAATTTTTGTTAATTTTTGTCCAACATTTCTGATTATTTTATCCTTGCATTTGCAGACTTATAGAGCCAGTAACTGTAGAAAATTGCTGGTGGCAGAAAGAGGGATGTTTTTTGGAAACATGGGACACCGAGACCAAAGAGAGGAGATGTGAAATGTAATCATTGCCCTAAGGAGATGTCTGAGGGCATAACTCGACTAAAATATCACATTGGAAAGTTTGAAGGCCATGATATTACACCATGTGATAACTGTCCCGAAGAGGCTACGAGGGAGGCTATAGCAAGCCTTGAAGAATATGAGCAGAAGAAGGCAGGGAAAAAGAGGACAGCAAAGGCAATGGCTGCCTCAATGGGAGATTTAAGTTCTAGAGGGTCGCAAACAGATGCAGGGGCTTCTTCTTCCATTGGGCCACGGATACGAGGAACAGGAAATGTGGGTGGGCATTTGGCACTTTTGGGTTCCACGTAACACTCCTGGTGCTCAACCCGGATTGCATGGCACTGCATGGAACAAAGAGATGCAACACGAAAAAATCAGCAGTTGCTAGATTTTGGATCTACAACAATATTCCCTTCAACGCTTTATGTAGTTCGTATTGGGATGAATTGGTCACTACAATGACTGTGTCTAGTAAGGGGTTCAAGGCCCCAAGTCGTTATGAGGTGAGTGGGCCATTGTTGCAGGAAGAGGTCCAAAACACTCATCCACTTGTGGAAGAGCAAAGAAAAATTTGGGAACAGAATGACTGCACCATTATATCCGATGGGTGGACAGATGGCAGGAATAGAACGCTCATCAACTTTCTAGCTGGGGGACAATTAGTATTTTAAAATCAGTTGATGCCTTTGATCAAGTGAAAAAATGTAGAGACTTTGTGCAACATGTTAGATGAAGTGGTGATGGATGTGGGAGTGTGTAATGTCGTACAGATTGTGACTGATAATGCAGTTGCATATGTGGCAGCCGACAAACTTCTCATGGCTAGGCATACGACATTATTGTGGAGCCCTTGTGTTGCCCATTGCCTTGGCTTACTGCTTGAGGACATAGGGAAACTGAGTTGGGTGGAGAAGGTTGTTGAAGATGGAAGGAATATCACAAAGTACATCTACAACCACACATGGGTCTTGAGTCTTATGAGAGAGCACATTGATGGTAAGGATCTTATGCGATCGGGGGTTACACTCTTTGCTACTAATTTTCTCACCTTGCAGAGCATATTAGCTACATTGCCCAACCAGAAGTAGATGTTTGTGAGTGAGAAATGGTTAGAGAGTCCTTATGCCAAGAAGCCTGAAGCAGAGAAGGTTGTGAAGGCCGTTTTTGATGTTGGATTTGCCAAGATCATGGAGGAGACCATCAAGGTAAGTTTTCAAACCTCTATTGATGATTTATTATTTAATTTTTAGATATTTCAATTCGCTGATTTTGCTGAAATTTTTATGTCCAGGAGTCAGAACCGGTGGTGAGGGTTCTAAGAATGGTGGATGGGGATAGAAACCCCATGGGGTATCTATATGAGGCCATGGATAAGGCCAAAGAGGCCATTCAACACTTGTATGGGTCAAATGAGACCAAATATGGACCCATATGGCGCACAATTGATCGTAGGCGGAATCGACAACTCAACCAACATATTCATGCTACTGCCTACTACTTGAACCCCAAGTTCTATTTCTCCGACACTTTCAGAGCAGATGGAGAGGTTAAGGTTGGCCTGGACACATGTATTTAGAGATTAGTTGTTGATGAGCACCTTCGAGACCTGATACTTGATGAGTTGCAAAGCTATAAGAGGGCCGAGGGGCCATTGTTTTCTTCACTTGATTGCAAATGTAGGAGATACACCTTGCAGCCTGGTAAAAAAATATAGGTGTTTAATATTATTATATTATAATATCATTTATTTTACTCAAGTTTTTTGAAATGTTTACTAAGTTAGAAATGTCATTTTTTAACTTTGCAGATCTGTGGTGGGAAGATTATGGTGCCACAACACCTAATCTTCAAAAGCTTGCCATCCACATACTATCACAGCCTTGTAGTGCTTCTGGTTGTGAGCGCAACTGGAGTGTTTTTGAGTCCATTCATACAAAGAAGTGCAATAGGTTTACTCAAAAGCGCTTGAATGACCTTGTCTATGTGCGATACAACCTTCGATTGCATGAGAAGAAGGTCCAAGGGCAGACTTCACATGAAGCACTTGACTTGGATGACATTGATCCATATTCAGCAGATTGGATTGCTACTCCTGATAGTGATGATGTGGATGTGAATCCTTTCGTGATTGATGATCAACTAGCTGAGATGGAGATGGAGGCGGACGATTGGGATGCAGAAGTGGCAGCACGTGAGGAGGAGAAACGTGAGCATGGTCATCCATCAGACGCATCCATTGAAGCACCTATCACTATGGATGAGGCACCTATTCATGCACCTATTGAGGATGTTGCAAGTACTTTAGCACCACCCACCCAGCGCCAACAATCTCTTTTGAGCTTTAGTCATAGACACAATTTATGATTTCTAGTTTTCATTGATATTATTGACTAAAACTTGAACTTAATATGTATTCAGAGGTTGTAGTTTTGTGAAGTTGGACTTCGATATGTATTGAACTCAGTTTTATTTAGATGTTGCACTTGTTTTTTGGTATATGACTCTACGTTGATTTACTAAATTCTAATTGGTATGTATTTAATTGAAAACTTTGATTTATATATGATTGAAATTTCAAATCAGTATATGCTCTACAAATTTGGTGCATGTGTGGTTTTTTAAGAATATTTTAAGAAATATATATTTTCAAATGTTCGATAAAAGTGCCAATTTATTGCCAATTTTTCCTCCGAGTTTTTGCCGAGTCCGAGTTTTTTAAAAAATTTGGGCCCGCCAAGTTTTTGCCAAGGCCAAGTTTTTCAACTATGTGAGACAATCTAGCATACATGGAATTTTAAAAATAAACCTAAAAAGATCTCAAAACTTCATTAACTCCTAAGATCTATCTCGATACACTTTCTATTAGATCTAAGATGTTAAAACCTTGGATTCGCATTACACCTTCAATAGTATTTATGTCCTACAACATCTTAACACGCTGACTTTGTCTTATTCCTCCTAGAGCCCTCCACACACATTCTAACTCAGTCAAAATCTGCCATTACGAGGCTATTTCCTGATCCACAAGGAAAAGATTCTTCCTACGATGCTCTCCAAAACATAAGATTTACATAAACTCTATCGACCAACAAGTATTCTAAACTCCTATATTTTCCTTTCTTTGACAACTTTGTGATGCTTTGCATCCTCTTAGGTAGGCTCTTAAGAAATTTTATTAACAATTGTGTGGGAGGAATCTCACCAACCCATATCTTTACAAAGTAATATTCAAATTATAGCTATTGCCCCAAGATTATATTGTCAGAACCTTGTGAAATTGCACTTGTTAGAAAAAAAAAAACCACATCAGGTGCCTCTCAAAATCCTAGCAAACAAGCATGAAACCATATCCACATATTAAGGATTGAGAAATGTATCAAATTAGCGATGAAGAGAAGAGTTGCTTTGATACTATATAAGAAATATCGATCAAAGATAAATGTGTAGTGTCCCCATTTTAGTTCACCTCAAGTTGCAGTTTGGATTAGCTTATCAGTGACCTTCGTATTACAAGTGCATTTAATATTATTGAATAAGCTGGACTTAGACACCTAAGCATTAGTGGAGGCTCATAGTGATTTAATGATTTATTAATTAAGTTCGCTTAATTAATAATAAAGGGTGGCTTAATTTTTATAAAGACTAAGTCTTTCAAAAGACCTTTTTATCAGTATATTTGGTGGCATATTTACAATGAGATCTTTATCAAATGTTATATTTTCAAATATTTAAACTTAACATATGCCGTGGAGGTCATGAGAAACGTGACTTTGAAGCTGAAGGCGGATGTGTATTGTTGAAGCCTCTGGTCCGTTTTGGCAACTTGGGAATATTAAAGCAAGGAAAGATGAGAATCGAAAATTCATCCAACATATGGTATTTTGTGAAATTGATGTATGAAGAAGTACAAGGGTTTGGGAATTAGCAAGCTTAAAGAATTGTGAATTCTTCTCAGTAGATGCACTTTGAGTTGGTTGCTTATCACCAATGAATTGTGCTCGATTGTGTTGGATACATACAACAATTCTAAAGATATATCTGGCATGTTTGGTGCAAGGAACTAAATTCAATTCTTTGCAATTTTTGTGTCTGATCGGTTCAGTATTCTGATTGTAGCTAGTTGTATTGAGCCTGCATTGAAAGTATTTCCTGGGTTGCCTTGATTCTGGAATGCAACCCATACAAGGCAGTGTTAGAATTGGGAAGGGGCTGCGATATATATAACCAGGGCCTGCATCACTTTCTTAAGGCTTGTTTTTTGTTTTACTTGGTACCACATTGAATGTCTTATCGGATATGTTAGACAAAGTTAAATGGAAGATAAAATAATATCAACAAGATAATCTGTACTGCTTCAATTTCTCAATCAAATACATTTGATATATATAGGATATTCAGATCCTATATTATAGGAATTATCCTAAAATGACTTCCTAATATTATCGAGTTGTTTCAACAACTCAAACAGACAACCAAACAATACATGACTATTCATAATATTAAGTTGTTTATTAACAACTTAATATTATTTTATTTTATGCACTCTAATATTCGTACTACCTAGATGTGAACACTAATTCGCAACATCCCCCTTAGTATGAATGTGGGGTGATAATACATCACAATATTAGATGACAACACTCAGTAACTCACCAGAGACTATGATAAGAGTAGGGACATACACATCTACTCATATCAAGCAATAGTGGAACCAACCTCACTACGCTTAGTGCTTTTTGTCCAAGGATAGGGACTAACACATCTATCCATGGAACCAAGGATAGGGACAAACACATATATCCCAAAACAAGGTTATGAACAGGGACACACACTTCTGCTCACAACTATTATGATTGGGGACAAACACATCCAATCATAATTATCCAACAAATGTGACTGGGGACAAGCACTTCCAATCACTTCACTACTTCGTGAATGGGGACAAACACATCCACTCACAAAAAACCAACAATAGTGATTGGGGACAAAGACATCCAATCACTAAAAACACATCCAATCACTAACAATCAAGAAATGTGATTGAGGACATACACATCCAACCACAATATAAAAATTTGAGAACCAAGTCCTTGTTGTCACGACTGCAACCACCATTGTAGATCAGTGCCACTCTGATCACAAATGAGATGAGACGGTTATCGCTACCACCTATAAACCGATCTTGGAACATTGATAATTATTGCCCCACAATGTGAAATTTCCACTTATTCATATTGAAAAAATGGAAAATGAAATGTCACCAAAACTGATAAGTGGCCCCGTCGTTGGTGATTGACGAAAGGACGCTGATTGTCCTCTAACCTCTGTTGCCTCCAACCTCCAATAAATTTGCTACTTACCAAATTTGACTTTGGAGTTCAATTTTAGAAATACTCTACCCCACAAAATGGATGTCGCGTACAAACGAAAGTACATCCAATTACAATAATTATTTTTGACACTTTTTAAATTTTGACAGACGACAATATCAAGCTTGTAAAAATGGACCCTATCCTGAAATAATACAACTTTGATTGTTTTAACACTAAACAATATATTTTTTTGTTTAATTTTTTAACTAAGAACTACTAAGACAAATAATATACAAATGAAGACTTCTAAAAAGACAAGACTAATTAAGATAAAATGACTCTACTCAACCATGAGGACTTTGCCCTGTTTGACGTGTGACAACATTTACCGCAGCAACATTTGCAGGATACAATGCAAATATTAACAATCCTGGAAAAGATATCATTGATCAAAGTGGAGTTTCTGAGTTGGTGCTCTTTGAAAACAATACCTCATTAGCGTGAATGTGACTAAATCCAAGCACTGAGGTGCCACACCGAAGTAGGTGAATGCTCTCGCAAATGATCTCGTATACATCTAGGGAGCTCACTCACAGATTGGAACGAAAACGTTCGACCAACTCTAGTTGATAGTTCACAAGAATGTGAGATAGGCCTCCTCTGCTACACAAATGAAGAGTCAGATAGAACAAATGGACTACTCCCCGATCGCTTCAAATACAGTGTGTTGTGATGAATCGAAAGATGAATTGGTGGTCAAGTGTGTGGGCTATTTGTTCTTCAATTCAAGTCAACATAATGATGCCCTTCTAAGTCACTTTCACTGACAGGGATAAAGAGCTAATAGAAGAATGCGCGTTAATCAATGCGTTGCACCCATCAAAAGTTGTTTCACCAGAGTGTCTGTGTGAAAGACGATGCCTCAAACATACATCACTATTATCGTGGATGCTCTCCCCGCAAGTTGTATCATTACGAACAATGCCTAGGCAATCTTATTGCACACAATGTCTTGGTAAGAATAAGATCCGGACAAAGGATGACGACCATGCATAGGCCTCTCCAAAGTAATTTGATCAAAATATGAAGTTGCCAATGTGAGGAGCAAATTGCCAGATCGTGAAATAATCACGGTAATGCCTTTTTGGAATGCCCCCCAATGCACATGCAAATCTCAACAAAGACCCATCAAATATAATAACGCTGATTCTAAGAAACAAATAAGCCCCACACTGTAAAATTCCCCGGTTGCAGTCTGGGAATACTCTATCTCATTGTTTAGTGTTATCCCTTAATCTATGTATAGAAGTACATTAAGACTCTCATATATCCGTTGTGCTCATGTGCTAATCATCTCTTTCCAAGTAGTAAACAGATTACATTTAATGCAAATACGTCTCAAGAAATAAGAAAGATTTAACACTTGTTGCTCACAACTTTACATGCACAGATTCTAGAAACAAATATAGAAATTATTCCTTTTTTGTTTTACAAATTATAGTCTAAAAGAAGAAGTATTTCTGGGCACCTGTGTAATGGAGTGATGTTCTGGACGGTGAGTGTTTCTCACACAGTTCCTTGTCTGCTGACGATCCCGCTGGTGTAACACTCCAACTACAGATTCGGCTCCATGCTTCTTATTCGGTATTGTATAAATTGACTGCAGGCCAGTGACGCTGTGGTGTTTACCAACTATTCCTCATCGTCTCTTTCCGTAGCCATTCATCCACGTATCATGACATGAAGGTTTGCATTCTGTTTGTCGTGGTTTTGAAGTTATCCAACCGCGCGATATAATCTGTCCTCTTGCTATTTCCCAAAGGATATCGCTGACTCCAGTGCCAACGGATGTTCATGGGCTGGTGATGTGTCGTTTAGTACAGCCGTCATTCCATATTCTTTGCGGGGAGTTCCACTATGATTTCCCACGTCACAAGACACCTCCAAACAATAACCGCGGCCGAGGCTCTTGATAAAGTATTTTCGGTCCCTTACACTTGCGTCCAAGTTTGTAAAACACAAACTTCCAAAAACATTCCACGTCCCTCTGACAAATTCTCCACTAAGCCAGACAACCGACGAAAGGAGATTTATTCCTTCAATGCTTCCGATTGTTTTCCTCAATTAGTTCCAATAGGCCAGACAGCAGCCCGACGAAAGGAAACAAGCTGTATCTTATGTTACATCCAATATTTTGAATTATTCAAGCATATCTCCAAGCGAAAACTCCATTTGTTTTTATTGACAACCAAGGTGGTTGGTTGCGTCCCGTAAAGGGAACTATTCCGTAAGGGAATTGTTTATTTAAAACAAATAACTTTAAACTGTTGAAATAGAAATTATGTAATATTATTTAATTGGTCCATTAATATTAAATAATTACATTCCCTTATTATTTAAATAGTCAATTAATGACTATTTAGGGACATGACA